>JAUMHQ010000045.1:5105089-5120549 GCA_032361165.1 Enteromius paludinosus | reverse complement strand
GTTATGTTCATGTACTGAACTGTTATTATTCAACCATGCCAAGCTAAATTCAGTTTTACATTCTATGGCACCTTTAAAGGTGTCTTTTAATAATTGCAAAACATAACACATCTACCGCGTCCATCGCAATCATCAACCCATAGCTAACATCTGCATCAACCCTGCCAGAGAAAATGATTTCCAAACTCTAAAGATGTATTACAAAGTCTTTAAAAAGACAAAATTACAAGTTACAAGCAATTAAAAGTTAAAGGTTAAAGAAGGAAACAGTCAACTGAATATTTCCCTCTCTTCACTCAATTAAACAGCAGTACAAAATGATGGCGCTCCGCAATTATTAGTGTCTTTGGGTTTATTTGACAGTACATCATTTGCAAATGTTGTAGCTCTACATGCACTTGGACAGATTGAAAGACGTGGATCATAAATAGGTTTTTCTAACTCAAATGGGCGTTATATTTGTGTTATTTGTGCATATTTGGTGTCTACATTTGATACTGTTGCTGTTTTGCACATGAATTTCCCACTTGGATCAATAAGCTACATAAACTCCAAAATCATGAATACTATAAAAACTTCCATAATAGCCTAAAATGTCCTTGATGTGGTTACATCTAATGGTTAAAATACAATTAGCAAGGTATTTATTATTAATACTTGAATCAACTTGACTATATTAACTTCTAAGGATAGGCTTAAGCAAAAAATAAATAAATAAATAAAAAACACTTTGTACCTTAATTTCCCAATTTGGTCCAAAAAAAAAGACCTATGTGTCATTTGGATCTCTAATGGCTCCATCTATCTATGCAATGATGAAGAAACATTCAAATCAGCCATGTATACAGGACCTCTTTTGAAGTTAACTAGAGAGTGGGTCAATCAAACGCATGAATACTTCTCAACACTGTACTTGCAATGCATACCTCACAAAAAAAAATGTACTGCAAATGATTTGATATCATAACACAACATGCAGGAACCAGAAGGACAGCCTTAGTGAAACAACAGAAGCACACAAAGCAAGTGCTTCTTCACATGAGGGGGCATGTCCAGCTTTTTGCCTTTGTTCAGTTGTCTCCAGAGCTTTGTGTTTCCGAGCCCTACGTACGCAGGGTGCCAATAACACCACCATGCCATGAAATACTCCAACGTTTTAAAATACTTGATACTTTTTATAAAAAGGTGGGGAAAAAACAATAACAAGCCGGCTACTTTGAAGGAGAGAGACGTATTTGAACTCTTCAGGGAGTCCTAAGGCCAAACCTACCTGCACGCCAAGTATCGCTGCCATCCAAAGACATAACATTTTTGATGATGATCGCGTTTAGAGTGATGTCAACTCAGATGAGATGGTGTTAAGAGTGGAAATGTGAGTGTAAATGCGCGAGATAGGCTATAAGTGGATACAGTAGAGGCCTTGCAGCCCGGCTGATTAACTTGGAAACATTACTCAAGCCTGGAGTCGCCTATCCAAGCGGGAATCATATAACGGCCCATTAAAGGCAGTGGACAGTAAAGATGCAAGGCGGTTTTAAGCGTATTTTGACGGTTTTATAGCAAACGAGGAGGTTAGCGAGAATATAAGATGAAGAAAAGAATATGAGATGAAGTGTTGGCTTGCAGAAAGACGACAAAAGCGCTCGCAAACGATGACGAGAAACACACACAACACACTCTTCGATCGATATTTACTTACCTCTTCGACCCTAGCAATTTTTATTTATTTCCTTCATGACAAGAACCGTCATATACGTGACATATAGTACTTTTGTTATGTGTTTGTGGCGCTGGGGGGGTTGGGGAGGAATACACCACTATTCCTCAGGAAAATAAGCCAGCGTGACAAAGCGATATCTTCTGCGATACTGTACGCGTATTCCAGTAAAATCCACTTTGAGAAGCAGAAAACCTACAATGTTTAATCCATCGGCAGAAAGCAGCCGCTTTCCTTCGGTTTGAACGGATCACTTTTCTTTATTCCGCTTCATCCCACATCGCCAAATCCTCGCGGGTTACATCCCTCATCCGAAAACAAGCCATACCGACCGCTATCTGAGCTCCTGCGAGGCGGTGACAGGAGCCGAGCCCTGGCCACACTCGGGGAGATACAGCCAAAAAATATCCCCAAATGAGGGAAAACCGAAAGCAGATTTCGCTTTCAAGCTTTCAATCCTGACGATTTCGATCGGCTCGCGGAGCAAGCTGCAATTTCGAGCAATACTTTATTGCCGCCGAACACATCGAGATGATCTCCTTGCCTGGGTATACACAATGTACACAAGCGAAATAACGCGAATTCGACGCGACCGTAGAGAGGAGAGTGACGTAAAACGTTACAATTCTGCATTAGTACAAATATTAAAGTTGTAGCTCTGACTCCATGGTAGCCATATTTGAGTGTAACCGAATCACGCCCTGCGAGCGACACCATGTTAAATAGTGCCACAACATTGAGCACGGCACTCAGAGGAACAACAGCCTCTCACACAGAAGCGAATGCCGTTATCATTCATAATGACGCTAGGATGTATTTTTAAAACCCATAGTGGCGGTTTTACAAAGGCCAGTGCAAAATAAAAATAATATAAACTGACCCTGCGGAGTGATACTTTGGAGCGCTCAGCAGGTGAGGCGACTTTTTTTTTCCACGCACAGAATTTCTGCAAAACGCGGAACGGATTCTTGTATAAGAACCGGTGTCTTGTATAAGGTCTGCACCCAGGCCATGAGGTCATGTGGTCGTGTTTCATTGACTTAGGATGTAGGTCTGATTTAAAAAAAAGAACATTATGAAAATGTGTTTTACACATATGAATACCATTCTGGTTGATGCTTGCCCTACTATAGATCAATCAAGATATTACAATATAATTACATTTTCATTATTGGCTCCCATAGATATGCATCAAATAAAGTAGGCTTGCTTGTTTCAGTTTTATCTGCTCAAGGCAAGTTGTCACAAGTGCTGTTCTGTACAAGCTGTTACTGTAGCGATGGCTTTGCATGCCGCTTGTTTAAAACCTTCATAAATTAGAATAGGTTTTTAATGAGGTTCTTTTGGTGTTTTGATCTTCATGGCTGTTTTACTATGTACTTTGAGCAACAAAAAAGGTGAAAAATCTTAGCATGTCACATTATTGTTTGGCAGCAGTGAACATGGTGAAAGACATTAAGGTATGTTGTATGTAATAAACCTATATTGAATTAAACAATGACATATGCAAATTGTTCAGATTATATTGCAAATTTATATTGTAGGGTTATTTTCATGCATGATTACAATATGCATGGGAATATTTCAAAACAATTAAACTAACCGTTGAGGAGGCTTTCAAAAGAACACTGACATGAAGTCAGGAGAAATATAAGCACATGTTTAATGGTGACTAAAAAGAGGCTGGTGGTCTTTAGAAGTCTTTACTGCTATGACAACTAAATCATAAGCTTTATTCTTAATTCCTTTTCTTTTATAGTTGGTTATTATCTCATTGTCTCTTTACATCTACTGTATGTGTCTGACTGTAGATTCTGTTGAAGTAAAAGGAAGGTGACGTGGTATTAATCTCACTCATTTTAGGGGAAAGCTAATCTACTCTACCCATGTTTTCTCCGATGAAGAGCTCTCAAATCTCAAACTCAGCTCAATTACAGGTATATTACCACATAACAGAGCTTTATTTTGTACAGATAGCAAAACAACAGTGCTGGGAAGGTTACTTAATAGGTTACAGACTGCAATTTACTCTATTAAAATGTAAGAAATAGGCCTAGTGTAACTGATTACTTTTTTGATTACTTTTCTAAATTTCTAAGGAATGTTTTTCCACTGTTTATCATTTTAAAACGTTTAATGCATGCAGTTAGGGTTCACCTTACAATATTACTCCACACTAATTACTGTCAGCCTTGGAAATCCCTCATCTCTTGAATTGAGATTATAATAATTACACCCACCACAAAATCAAAAATCCTCTTTCTACTTTGTGATCCGTGTGAGCGGTTGTACAGATTTAAAATCTTAACAAAAATTAATACAAAAAATATTGCGATTGTAAATCATTGTCATTTTCATGAGTAAATGAAATTTAATTACACATTTTGTCTCATTAACTGAAATGGACTACAGTTAGATTTATTATTAAATTACGTAACATTGCTACATGTCCACTACCGTTCAAAAGTTTGGGGTCAGTAAGATATTTAATGGTTTAAAGATGTTTCTTCTGCTCATCAAGGCTGCATTTATTAGATTAAAAATCCAGAAAAAACTGTAATATTGTGAAATATTATTTCAATTTAAAATAACTGTTTTCTGTGTGAATATATTTTAAAGTGTAATTTATTCCTGTGATACAAAGCATCATTACTCCAGTCTTCAGAGTTACATAATCCTTTCAGAAATCATAATAATATGCTGATTTATTACTAGAATTGTCAGTGTTGGAAACAGTTTATATTTATATTTAACCTGTGATTTTTCTTTTTCTTTTTTCTTCTTCTCAGGATTCTTTGATGAATTACAAGTAAAAAACAACATAATTGTTCAATATATAAAACATTTCTAAAATGTAAATCTATGCTGTGACTTTTTTGTTCATTTAATAGATCCTTTTTTAATAAAAGTATTGATTTCTTTCAAAGAAGAAAGAATAGAAATGCACTGATCCCAAACTTTTGAACAGTAGTGTAACAGAGTAGTTCTGAACATTATTATCCATTTTAATTAAATGCTTCTCTTTTTAATATTTTAATGATCAAAGAATCCTAAAAAAAAAATACTATTAAGCAGCTCAACTGTTTCCAGCACTGATAATAAAACATCAGGATCATGTGACGCTGAAGACTGGAGTAATGATGCTTTGTATCACAGGAATAAATTACATTTTAAAATATATTCACACAGAAAACAGTTATTTTAAATTGAAACAATATTTCACGATAACAAAGTTTTTTCTGGATTTTTAATCTAATAAATGCAGCCTCGATGAGCAGAAGAAACATCTTTAAAAACCATTAAATATCTTACTGACCCCAAATTTTTGAATGGTAGTGTATGTAATATGTAAATTCATTTTAAAATCTACATACTAAATAAAGGTTAGCTTACAGACACTTTAAATAAATCAGA
Source organism: Enteromius paludinosus (assembly GCA_032361165.1). Taxonomy (NCBI): domain Eukaryota; kingdom Metazoa; phylum Chordata; class Actinopteri; order Cypriniformes; family Cyprinidae; genus Enteromius; species Enteromius paludinosus. The sequence goes on along the minus strand of JAUMHQ010000045.1, from coordinate 5,115,418 downwards.
AAAGTATCTTGCATAAGGGAAAGTTATACTAATATTTTGTAAAAATAGTTTTTTGCAGTTATTACTAACTTGCTTGGCTAGGGGGCAGTGTGGCACTTCTTACCATTTCTTCCGAGTGTGATAGATCTTCATGTGCACACACACACACACACACACACACACACACACACACACACATACTTTTTATACTGTGAAGACTGTATTTTCTATCGCTCTATATCCAACCCTACTCCTTATTGAAAACTACTGCCAGTTTTTTAATTTAACAGATCACTGTTTTGCATGTTTTTTAAGTCTCTTGTTTCACAGAAAGCGTCCTTATGAACCATGCTTACATTGTAGAACCCATGTCATTACACTTCTGTGTCTTCATAAATCATATATACCAGTACACACACACATACACACACTGCCTCGAACTATTAAAAGAAGCTAATGGTGTGAAGTTGAATGAATGCTTTAAATTAGTATCTCTCTTTTACAAAGAGGAAATACATTCTCAAACAAGTTTAATGCTGTGAAAAGGCATCCAAATACTGTACTGTACTACTGTAGCTCTTATACATGTGATTTTCTTTATGCTATGGCACTATGGTTGACTGGATGACGTCTGTCTGCCACAAGGAAATCTGAATGCTATATCAAATGTTTAATAAAGAAGAAAGGGAGTGTGGAACTTGACGTTACAAATCAATGCCTTTAAATCAAGGGCTCATAGCTATCTTTTATGCATGAAACTGCATTCACGACTCACTTTACCTTTGTATTGTGACTGCAAAAATTACAAAACCTATATTAAAAATGAATCTGGTAGAGCTTATTTTGCTATTACTGCTATAACTGCAAGTAGGCCTAACCAGCATTAAAATTCTCTAAAGGATTATTTCTTTTTTTAAACATAATGTTATTTTGAGAAACGTTTTAGCTTTTAAAGATACATTCTTCAGAATATATTTCATGTTCCAACAAAAAGAAGGTATAGTCATATATGTTTGGGAAGACATGAGGGTAAGATTTTTAATTAAAACTATCCTGGCAGTTAAGATGTATTATATAGAGAACAACAGTACAGTAGCTAATAACAACAGCTGTTCGGCTGACATTAACAGCCCATGCAGTCTAGCTGAGGATGAGCTGTAAAGAAACGATGTTTGTTCAGATGCAAAATTAGGATTTTTTTTTTGTCCTTTTGGGATAATGCAAACTCATGAATTGCTCACATATCAAAGGATGTGTATTCGGTTGGGTGCAGTTGTGTAGGATTTTAATCCAACCCTCTCCAGATAAAGAGAGAGATTTGATCAGCAGTTTAAATACAATTATTTCTAACCAGCTCTTCATTTATAAATACTTTCTCCATTTATCTACTTATCTAGGACCAGTTTACTCCCTGCAGCATTTATTTCATTGATGCATTCTGTGGCCGAAGTTGGTGCAAGACATATAAAATAACTTTCTTTTTAGTAGACAATGTACTGTTTGATATCAGACGAAGAGAACATGGTGTTGCATTATTCTAGAACAGTTTTCCACACACCAATCTACAAACACACTTTGGCTGGTCTGTGGACAGAAGAGAAGGCGGTCCAACAGCCCAATCAGAGAGAAACTGCTCAAACAAGGACCCAGCTCAAACAAGATGTTTTAATGCTTTTTGATAGAATGTATGTTTCCTGTGTCAGTGAGAAAAGCACATTTTTGTATTAATCTACTGTATGTCTGTCTGCTGTCTTCATTCACGCAGTGCAAACAATTTGACAAAGCAATTGAAGAAGATTAATAAAATATATACATTCAATAATGTTGACCAAGACAATATGAAATACTACAGATTGTGTAAGGAGTTGCTGACGTTGAATTATTAGAAAAAATAATGCACACACGACAAGAAGCGTCCATTATTTTTCTAATGGTGTCCAAACGTCATCTTAGACCTAGAAGTGGAAGCTTGAGCTGTTGATACCAGACTAATGCAGTTAATAACTAAGTTATGTGTATGTGTGTGTGTGTGTGTGTGTGTCGACTAACAGCACTGTTATTAACTCAATTGTGAGAAGTCAAGTTGTTTTAAGTTGATGTGAGGCCTAAAGATAAAGTCGTCAGAGTAGCGCTCAACATTAGTGCATATGTTAATGTGTGTGTGTCTCTGAGAGAGATATAGAGTGGAAGTGATATAGTATGTGCTTTCCGTACATAATAAAACGTAATTTTGTGGCAAATCATGAAATGTGCTGTCGTTTTTATCATATTGACCACTATATTTATTTGTTTGGCCAGTGTCGTTGTGAGTTTTGGTTATTTTGCTGTTGTAGGCATAGAAACCATTTGGGAAAGTGATATGGAACTGTAATGCGGTCTGGAACTACGCCGTGTGGTTCCCTGAAAATAATTACACACCTTAGAACGTTCCAGACCACTAATAAGCCAATCAGATTCAAGCTGGTCAGATTCAGCGGCCTCGTAGTATAATATAGATTAAAAAATGGAAAGGCATCAGCACATTACAAAAATAATCTCACAAGCTCACAGTCTTAACAGCGTTGGAATTTAAGGTTACGTCTATATAAACTGGGGAAATTTGTCATACACTGCTCAAAAAATAAAGGGAACACTTAAACAACACAATGTAACTCCAAGTCAATCACACTTCGGTGAAATCAAATTGTCCACTTAGGAAGCAACCCTGATTGACAATCAGTTTCACATGATGTTGTGTAAATGGAACAGACAACAGGAATTATAGGCAATTAGCAAGACACCCCCAATAAATGAGTGCTTCTGCAGGTGGTGACCACAGACCACTTCTCAGTTCCTGTGCTTTCTGGCTGATGTTTTGGTCACTTTTGAATGCTGGCGGTGCTTTTACTCTAGTGGTAGCATGAGACGGAGTCTACAACCCACACAAGTGGCTCAGGTAGTACAGCTCATCCAGGATGGCACATCAATGCGAGCTGTGGCAAGAAGGTTTTCTGTGTCTGTCAGCGTAGTGTCCAGAGCATGGAGGCGCTACCAGGAGACAGACCAGTACATCAGGAGATGTGGAGGAGGGCAACAACCCAGCAGCCGGACCGTTACCTCCGCCTTTGTGCAAGGAGGAACAGGAGGATCACTGCCAGAGCCCTGCAAAATTACCTCCAGCAGGCCACAAATGTGCATGTGTCTGCTCAAACGGTCAGAAACAGACTCCATGGGGGTTGTATGAGGTAGAGCCCTGCGCGGGACTGTTTTCTTCATCCCGCTCCTGCCAAATTTTTGACCATTACCGCCCGCTCCTGCCACGTGTGTGTTACTCTCCCACCCGCTCCCGCAATATGTATGTCTACTCCCGCCCGCACCCGCAAAACTCTGAGAATTTATTCCAGCACGATAACAGAGATGCATTGTTTTTGTGTCTTCTTCCGTCCCGCAGGGGAAAAAAAAGTATTGTATTGCTATTATTAAAGAGATTCATGTTTGTTTCTTTCAGATTTCATAGGTATTCTGTTTAAATAAATGCAAATAAGAATAAAACATTCAGACTTAGGCAGCCTGCTCAGTAACACCGGCATTATCACGCTTCTTGACCTACTGTAATTAACAAATAGCAACGAGAGGCTGTGCTCAAAAAACAACACAAATAAATAACATAAAATAAACAACGTTAACGAATGAATTGAACAAATGAATCTCTTTGCAATATTGCTGTGGAGGAAGAGAATGTTGCTGATTGACTGCGGTCCCGTCCTTGCATCTCTCTTCCAAGTTGCTCCCACAGACACTAAAGGCCCGCTCTGAAGGCGCACTGGATGCGGGGATACTAAAGATGAAACGTACCAGGTTTGATATCGCTGGGAAGATTTAGCTCCCGCGAGATTTGCGTTGGGTCCCAATCCCAATGCAGCCCTCTTGTATGAGGGCCCAACGTCCAAAGGTGGGGGTAGTGCTTACACAATATATTTTATTACGTAATATATCTATATTTTACATGTTTGGCATTTGCCAGAGAACACCAAGATTGGCCCAGTGCTCTTTACAGATGAAAGAAGGTTCACACTGAGCACATGTGACAGACGTGACAGAGTTTGGAGACGCCGTGGAGGCCGTTCTGCTGCCTGCAACATCCTCCGGCATGACCGGTTTGGCAGTGGGTCAGTAATGGTGTGGGGTGGCATTTCTTTGGAGGGCCGCACAGCCCTCCAGGGGCTCGCCAGAGGTAGTCTGACTGCCATCAGGTACTGAAATGAGATCCTCAGACGCTTTGTGGGACAATATGACGGTGCGGTTGGCCTTAGGTTCCTCCTAATGCAAGACAATGCTAGACCTCATGTGTCTGGAGTGTGTCAGCAGTTCCTGCAAGATGAAGGCATTGATGCTATGGACTGGCCATCTGTTCCCCAGACCTGAATCCAATTAAGCACATCTGGGACATCATGTCTCGCTCCATCCACCAACGCCACGTTGCCCCACAGACTGTCCAGGAGTTGGTGGATGCTTAAGTCCAGGTCTGGGAGGAGATCCCTCAGGATACCATCCTCCACCTCATCAGGAGCATGCCCAGGTGTTGTAGAGAGGTCATACAGACACATGGAGGCCACACACAATACTGAGCCTCCTTTTGACTTGTTTTAAGGACATTACATCAAACTTGGATCAGCCTGTAGTGTGTTTTTCCACTTCAGTTTTGAGTGTGACTGCAAATCCTGACCTCCATGGGTTAATACATTTGCTTTCCATTGATAATTTTTGTTCATTCAGATCTAAGATCTGTTATTTTAGTGTTCCCTTTATTTATTTTTTTGAGCAGTGTATATTTTGAAGTACTGAAGGTTTCATCATTTGCATTCACTATGGATTAAAAAAAAGATTAGTAAAAGATTACCTCTGTCCTGTATCTTCACATTTATGCAGACATATTACAGTATAGACAGGGATCAGGAAATGTTTTGTACACAGTAGAAATGCTTTGAATTGTTTGTATTCCCACCCGCTGTGAACAGGACCACTGGAACTCATTGTTTCTATTGAGAAGTTTCTAATACCTAAGATTTGCATATTACATATTCAGATTGGGTGTGAATAGACCTCCGTCACTTTTTAAATGTTAAATGTAATTTAGTCAACTCTTCGGACTGCACACTAGCATACCGACAACCTCAAAGCTAACCAAGGCCACAAAAGTCTGATCTGATAGAGTCTTTAACTGTTTTAGCAAACTCTTTCCTGACAACCTAGATAACTCTGTTAGCTAAAGAAGCGCCCTGAGCTGAGTCAGAACCTGACTAAACACCCAGTCTGTGAGCTAGGATGAAGTCAATGCTTATCATCAAACAGCAGGAGGCAGAAGATGCTCTAAAACTGGGCTTTCCGTCCTTAACTTCTCAACCTACTGTATGTGGAGTCAGTTCAGCAGGCATGACAGGGACACGACTGTTTAAAGGGTAATCTGTATCTAATTTCTTGAGCGAAAAGAACAGGCCTCAGATAAGCAAGAGTTGAACTCCAAAGACTATGATTTGTTCTTTCAAGAGCAGAAAAACTGGATTTGCTTCCAGATTTTACATCAGACCTGAAGTGAGGACCACACAATTCTGATAATGGGATCTAAATGGCACTAACAGTGTTTGAATGTTGTTTTTTTCTGTATAAACAAAGAGATTAATTAAGACATTTTATGGCAGCCCCCAAAATAACATATATGCTTTCTGAATGCTTTAGTGTCTGATAACCTTGGGTTGAACAAGATTTAAGATGAAAAAGAGATTACTGAAGCACAAATGTGCTTTGGTACAAAGAGCGAAGGCGGTCGATAACTTGTTATGCTGAAATTTGATGGCTTTACTTTCACATGCATTCAGACAGACCCTGAAAGAACCTCTGTTGACCCAGCTTAAACACAAAAGGAGATCTAGATCCATCTGTTGAATGAGCTGAGCTCTGTCACAAAATCTCTCTACTGGGCCCAGTGCTTCAAACCTGATGGGACTTTCCATTTGGGAAAAGACTGAGAGACTAAAAAAAAGAATAATCAAGGTGCTGCTGTTTAGATGTTTTCATGTATGAACAAACATTGGATCTCATTTGGATAAGCATAATCTTTTATCATGCATGTGAGTATTTTTGTTACAATGTTACAATACTTTTTTTTTTTGAATCCAAAATATATATTTAATGCTAAATAAATGGTGTAAACAACGAAGCTCAATTGCATACATGCAATTGTACACACTGTATATATAGTTTCAACCTTCATATACCAAAATATAGTTCTAAATGTATTCTTTCTTGGATTGAAATATATTATTTTTTTTTTTTCTTAAAAACTATATTTGACAACAACACAACAATTTACACTAAATCTAGGACTTTATAAACAGGGTATAATGAAGTAAATGAGAAGCAAGGGTGATCAGACGACAGGAAGAGGGAATGCAGATTCAAAGAAACAAAATACAAAATAAGAGTTTGTGAAAACAGTCAAGCATGACACAATGTTGCTCTGCAATTTTTTTTAATGAATTATTTTTTTGTGGAAACTATTATACTTTTTTTGATTCTGTGATAAGTAGACAATTTAAAGAATACTGTTCATCAGGAATATTGTTTAAATCTATATTTTACATTATTATATTTGAGATATAAAGTAGTAATATAGTTATTGTAGTTATTAAGAAACAACAACGACAGCAAAACATTTTTATCAAAGGATAATTATGAACAAAGACCATGGCCATAAGATATATATAGATAAAGGGAGACGAATAGATTTAGTACATTGAACTAATAACACAATGACTTGCAACACAAAGTAAGGATTTAGAAAATGTTTATCTGACTGATTTAAACTTCATGAACCTTTTAAAAAGAAAAACTTTATTTTAGACCTTTTAGCCTATTAATCTGGTTTAGCTTGTCTTAACCAGCTGGTCTCTAGCCCCAGACAGCTGAAAATGTGTCCAAAACCACTCTGAAACCAGACTGGGAGACCAGAGAGTACCAACAAACCTCTCTCTTTTTCAGCAGGGAAGGTCAAGCCTACCCTCATGGACTGTTCTGTGTGGGATTCAAACCTTTCAATCCAACCCAAACTAGAATTCAGTGCCTCAGTGAGAGCGACACACAAAGTGAGGCTGAATACGCCTGAGAGTTATAATCCTGGTCCTTGAGTCTGCTCCGAGCTGTACTCCATCCTCCTTCTCTTCTACCTCTCAAACAATTCACACAAAGTTGTTTGACCAATAACACTTCACAAAGGCAATTTTGATTACAGCTCTCAGAAAACAGAAGTATAAGTGTTCCAGAAAATTCAGGAAGTCAGCAAAACAGCATACCACAATTACGTGGAAAAGTCTGTATTTTTCATCATAAAGGAATGTGTTTGTGGTTTTCCCCACAGTGTTTTATGGATATATGAAATTTTGAACCATATAAATACTGCTTTTTGATTATCTATGCCTTTGCCTCTATAAGCTGGAAATATAATTATTAATTTGGTTAAGGGAAACACAAGAGGATCTGACAGATTTTTAGTGAGCAAAAATAATGACTACTCACCTGAAATGACACATTGCAAATTTCTCAAGAATCCCCAGTTCTCACACAAAAATGAGAATTCAGAGCTGCAGCGCAACTTACAGTATGCACACACACACACACACACACACACACACACACACACACACACACACACACACATATATACATAATCTGGAGCAATAGCATAAAAACAACAAACAAAAGAAAAACATTTATTCACCTGCATTGTTTCAAATGTTGCAGCTTCTTTTGCATAGGAGAAAAAGTGAATACTGGTTTCTGTACACTTTTTCCATGTATTTAAAGTTATTGAAGCTTCAACATGAAGAAAAAACCTCAATGGCCATTCACACAGAATACATTTTTGCATGTAAAATGAAGTAAAACGAAGGTTAAAAAAAAATTTGTTCATGCCTGCAATTACGAAAAAGCATATAACAGTCCCTTTATTCCAGTCTTCAGAAGGCATACAAGGCCTACAGACCATTCACGATTTCTTTAAAGCTGCCAACATTCTTTTTTTTTAGCTGTAGGTCTATTCATACACATCCTTTTGCACGTCGAGCAAGCACAAGTAAGTTTTTGCATATACCATATTAGATGAGCTCATATATAAACACTGCCTTGATCAATTAAAAAAAAAAAAAAAAACTTCTCGCATAAATATTTGCATCATATAATGCAATCATGTTGTCAGTCTTGTACTGCATGCTTTATATAAATAGAAATCAAAATTACAAACAATTATTATTACTTATGACTTACATATATTTTTTATGCTATTAAGCCAGTGCTATGTATGTTCTGCAGGAATTCCTTATTCACTTTTTTTCAGTGCTTGTCACATATTATGACATATACATTTTTGTTATCGCCAATCTTTGTCTGACCAGTCTGTAGGGGCTCTTTTGTCTTAGCAGACAGTATGATTTTCCATTAAAGCATGCTAGGAATTTGAAGGGCATTCTTCTCTCTGCAATTATAAAGAGATCGAGTTGGACTCCATTAACAAAGAAAACCATTTGTTAAGAGTTCACCTGTCTATTTCTATTCCATAATAGTATGAAAAAGCACTGAAATAAAAAGAGAAAAGCACTGGTCACAACTTACTAATGTTCAAGCTGACACACCACTGAAATGCAGTCTAAAACTGTGACAGGTTTGGTTTAGCATTAGGACTTTAATGATGATCACTAAGAATAATGTAATTGTGGGATAAAAAAAAGAAACTCTTTTGCAGTATATTTCATATCCTATGTTTAGTTGAAAATAGTTAGGATTATTGTTTGGTACTTTACTAGATAGAGACTGATTAAAAAGTTGTTCATTGGTCAAATAAAAGACACACACACACACACACACACACACACACACGCATGAACCTACTTGAAACCCAGTGCAAAATAAAAGACGTTCTAGAATGTTGTATGTGTCAGAGAGGTCTGTGTTTTGATGTGAAAGGTGCTGCACAGGTTCATAGGATCACACCTGAGTGCAGCATTAGTCATCTAAAAGTAGTTTATCATTGGGGAATTCAGAACACTGTGTGACACGCTAGCCTTTGAAGTGCTGCATTAGTCATCAAGGTAAAAAAATACAAATAAAATAAATACATTTTAAAAAGCATGCCAAAGTTCTGTGGTGTGGCTGGGCTGTGCGTTAACTTTTTTTGCCAAAAGCACTGGCGCTACAGAAGTTGAAGCACAGGCCAAACTGTTATAGCACAAGTTAAGGGTGCGAATATATCATTAATAACACCAGTTTATTCATTATCACAATTCTTTCACATGTTGGTTTTACTATTGTACAGGTTGCCTGAGCAATAGAGCCAATTTAATCAATTTAAGCCTTTAACAGAACAGCTAACAGAAGTTTTAGGCCAAACTGGGTGAAGATAAAAATCTTTGTTATTATATTAAAAACAGATAATAACAGAACTGTCTTTTTTCATGTTTTGTTTGTAGGGGTTTAAGCGCATAGCGCTGAAACTCTATTGTAATTGTTAAGATTTTTATTATTATTATTCTTCTGCCCTAAAACTGATTGTGCAGACCAAATCGTAAGACCTAGAGACTTTAAATTAGTGAAAAGATAGACCTCAATTTGGGGAAAACCTATCAAAGTCTCAGCCCAATCGGCCTAACGGGGCATTACAGCGCAAAAAACTACAATTTCAGACATTTGTGGCCGTAGCTCGTAAACCGTTTGTTGTAGAGTCTAAAAATTTCACAACGGTGCTATCCTTGCGAAAGTGTGCAGGGCAAGATTTTTGTTCTCGGACACACCGTTTTCCAGCTAAATTAAGCTATATCCATAACCCACTTTTACAAACTAGTCCTAGGCTTTTTGCCCGATTGAAACCAAACCCCTGCAGAAATAATCTGTGGACACTGAATATCAATGATTATCAAAAGAAAGAAAATATTGAAATTTTGATTTTGGTGCAAAACAGTAGGCCAATTAGTGTGTATGCGTTAAACGTTAGACAAAAGTTATTCAGACTATAACTCTGAAACAATGAGGTATCTTCACCAAACTCGGCACACGTAAGTATAAGCTCAAACTTTAGTCAAATAAAAAAATAAATAGTTACGCCGTTTATTTATAATGCAGTTATTCCCATCACTGTTTCATAGTAACACATTTGTTACACTGAAAAATACACATCTATAACCAAAAGGCTTTTAAAGGGGTCATACGGTGGTACACGCACTTTTTCAAGCTGTTTGGACTGAAATGTGTGTTGGGAGTGTGTGTACACAACCACCCTACAGTGATAAAGATCCACAAGTATTTTTATTAAATTAAAAGAAGAAT
>JAUMHQ010000045.1:5012196-5024442 GCA_032361165.1 Enteromius paludinosus | reverse complement strand
TATATACAGTACGTGAGTGTCTTTAAGAGCACATTATAATATAATAATAATATAAATAAATAATTTTAAATATATACAGTACGTGAGTGTCTTTAAGAACACATTATAATATAATAATAATATAAATAAATAATTTTAAATATATACAGTATGTGAGTGTCTTTAAGAACACATAATAAATATACACAGCACACACACATATATTATGTTCACAAAAACGTTTATTTTGGATGTGATTAATCGTGATTAATCATTGTCCAGCACTTGAAATGGACATTCATGTGTAAAAAAAATGCAAAATCTGTTTTTAGTTGAAAGGAGTATTCAATAAACTTATGAAAGTATTTCTTTCTTACATTTTGCTTTTAACAATTCTTATTAATTTTAATAAGAATACTAAGATACTGTAGGATACTGCTTGTACTTTACCCCAATGTTTAATGATTCTAGTTTGCCCCAAAATGCTAACTTATTCAATGTTTATTCACCCTCATGTCATTGCATGACATTGCTTTATACTAATTTGAAAAATATCTGGATTTTGTTTTTTCTTTCAATGTAAGTGGTCACCAAAACGGTTGCCAACATTCTTCAAAATATCTTCTATAGACGAAAGAAAGTCATATTGGTTGGGAACAATGTAAATTATTTTTGGTTAAACTATTGAGTGCAACTGATTCATTATAATGGTTCTTTACAAGTATTTGAGTGGTTTTTAAGGAACCTGTTTGAGTGAAACAGAGTACTCATGTCATGAGATATTTTGTAGCAGTGTTCTGCGTGTGTTGGCGGAGGAATGCAGACATTAATAAAACCAAATTTTATTTAAAAAAAAACAAAAAACCAATGGAAATTTCCTGATGAAGTCAAAACTGCAAACAACCCTTGTTGGTCCTAAATGAGTTGGTTGAGTGAACGATTCAGTGATTCACTCATACAGTAAGAATTTAAAACTCATATTAGCATACTACTCTTTTACTAAGTGCACTAATCTAATACACATCAAAAATTCAGTACATGACTGTATTTGTATTCAATGAAACAGTGTATCACTGTGTAAGACAGTCATTTATCACCACCTACTTGCATAACAATGTAACCTGCAGAAAAAGACTGACAGGTTTTTGGAATTTGCAAATGAAGACAAATGATACAGTCAAAAGTTCTAATGTGTATCAGCACCGCTGCTCGACCAATCAAATCTGAGTATCACAATTAACTACCTAGTGGCGTACAGTATCTGAAAAACAGTTTTGACTCACCCCTTGGTTTCCAAAAATAAACTAAACACTGTATACAGTACATCTACTTACAATGAGTTCGGCAGAAAGCAGAATTGTGAAGCTTGTATTGTGCACTTACGTAATCCTCCAGTTTATTATTTAAGCTATAAAGTGGTTTCAATCATCCTGTTGAGGATGGATAAGATTCTGGTTACGCGTTACCTACAGAACTCCTCAGAGTGCAAGCGCAATAAACATTTTTGTGAGAAATGTATTTTGAGCTCTCAGTTGAGGACAGTATAATGGTTAATCTAATGTACATTGTTTTCCAGCTCTGCTTACAGACACTTCCTGTTTACTTCAGTTGAACTTCCACCACAATCGAATAAATGCTGTAGATCTGTCTGTATTTCTATGTCTCTTCTTTTCCCCGTCTGCCTATCAAATCAGTCTGAAGTGGCTCAAAGGTCAGCCGCTCTGTGTCGTAATGGCTTCCCGGCTCTGCTACAAAAACTGCTCCCTCCGCCTCACCGTTGCCATGGTTTCTAAGGTTGGAAAGGGTGCGGCTGAAACCTGCATGTCTCCTCCTTTTTGAAAAAGCATCTGTTCAGAGATTATGTTCAGCTTCGGCTGAAGTTCCAACTGTCGTATCGCATGACTCTCGGATGGCTTGATCCGTAATAAAACATCCAAAACACCAAACATCATGTGATCGTTTAGCACCAGAGGGTGGAAAAAATGCCACTTGCACAAATCAGTTAATTGCAGACATAAATAATCCAAGTTGTTTTTTTTTTTGAGGTGTGACAGGCGCTCAGACGTCGTGACTCTTCAGGTCTTTCAGGGTTTGCTGTCAGCGAGCATTGATCTGTTTTCCCTATCACACTTCCCCTGATCCTTAGAGGTTCCTCTCAACAGGCCGTCAGTCAGCTCTCGGTCCCGCCCTCTGGCTGTCTGTGATTTCCTGCCACACCCCCTGAGACGTGCTGGCAAGTCGTCAATAATGAGGAAAGCTCTCCTCGTTCAGCCGGCCAATCGCGGCGCTCTGAGGGACGCGAGCTGTAATTCTTGAAAAATACACAGAGGGAATACATTTACATTTGAAAGCATTTAGCCTGAGATAATGAGTGCTAAATTCTCTCTACACATGCGTGTCCATCACAGGTGACGGCAGGATAATGAGGGCATCTCCTAGCAATCAGAATTTAAGTGATGCAGAAACCTGCAGAAAATGTATCTAGAGTAAAATAAGCAGTATATATTACCTGTGGAATAACAGACGAACAGGAGCCTCATAAAGACACCTGTATGATATTTGATATGCAGATTTACTAAGGCCAAATGATCAAACCTGCCTTAGTTTTTTTTTGTATATTTATGTAGAAATATGCATTTAGGTTATGGTTCATGTTTCTTTTAATCTTTTAAGGAAACATAAGAAAAACTGGCCACACTTTATAATTGGTGGCCTTAACTAGTATGCCCTTACATCAAAAAATAAGTACAATGTAAAATGTAGACAATAAGTGCATTGGACCAAATGATTGATTTAAATGTAAGTACATAGTAGTTAAGGCCGCCTAATATAAAGTGTGACTGAAAAACTTTTATTACTGTAATATTTTAAAATGACACTTAGGCCCAATCCCAATTCTTCCCCTTACCCCTACACTTACCCCTACCCCTCTGTTTGGCGTTCACGTGAAGGGGTAGGGGTGTCTCAATTCCCCTTTGATCGGAGGGGTAGGGGTAAGGGAAAGGGCTAGATAGCCCTCGAAACAAAGATTTTTCGGGACCTCACTTCAAACAAAGGACTAAGAGAAATTTCCAACATGGCGGCTCACTCGAGCAAGCAAACCCATAAATGTAAGTAATCTTGCTTAAACGGTGCTTACATCTGTGCATGTACTCTGACGTAACGTTAGGAGCTAGTGACAATGGATGATGACGTATAACTAGTAGTGTAGTAGTGGTGTCCCATTTCTTATGGGGAAATATTTCAGCCCTTCCCCTTTCCACTTTATTTCAAGGGGCAAGGGGAAGGGGCGAGGGGTTCAAGTATTTACTCAGTGTGCTCGAGCCCCGTTATCTATTACCAAGCCGGGGCGCGAAATGTTTTAATAATCGATTTTTTTCTCCCACCCCCCACGAAATAAAAAATCATGATGCTAACCGAATCGTGGGTTTGGTGTATCGTTACAGCCCTAATAAAAACAGAAAGCATAAATCAAATCTAGTTTAAAATGCTAATTCATCTCAGTAATAATAAAATAATATATACAGAAATATATAATATCAGTAATTTCACCAAACCATTAATTAAAGCTCTGTATTCTCACTGTATTAAACTTTATCATCCATACAACCCTCGTGTATTACATTTGATAAAATACATAAATGCAAAATTTCCAGTAAACTCTTCTTTTTATATATCAGCCTTCAGCAAATAGGGTCAAGTTTTGATTTCATGCTGACTTTAAATAAATTTTATGCGTCTTCGCAGTTTCCTCTGACATTTCTAGCTCATATTGAAATGTCAGGTGGCTGTGGGACTGATGATGTGATAAATCTCCCTTCTTCAACCCTTTGTTTCTTTCGGTCTTTCCCTCCTTCTGTCTCGTTCTCTGCTCTCTTCTCTTCATCAGGGCTCTGTCTAGTTGGAGAAGTTTCTCCTGAGCACTTCTTCATCCTCTCTGTGCTAAGAATAGCCCTCGTGTTTACTTACTTTGTTCCACTTTCCTCCCTACTTTCACTGTAAGCTCTTTTCCCGGAGTTTTACTGGGCCAGCAGTGATGTACAGCTCTGTGCTGTAACTTTGGCCTGATAAGAGCCGAACTTTCCCCCTCTCAGAGGTACTTCATCAGTTTCTGGTGTTCTCACAGGCCTGCTGTATGAAGAGAGCTCACGGATGTGTTTTTGTGGAATACGTTGAGGTTGAGTGTGCATATATATGCTGTAAACAGAGCCTTTTGTTTCTGCAGCTGTACGTCCAAATAAGAGCAAGGCTACAGCCTGCCGGTGATACATTACTGTAATATGAAGAGCACACACACACTCTGACTGGATAAATCCAGAACATAAAGGAAAGTATGCATGGCCTTCATTACATACGCTATCAGTCAAAACATTTTGATCTAAATACGTATGCTTAAATATTTTATTTGGTTAAGAATTTCTTTCAAACGCAAGTAAACAATCAGACAAGCAAATTATTGTGTAAATACAATGCTATTCATCACATAAATGTGTTTTGAAGAATAGCACTTGTTATTAGTTTCAGCAAATATCCAGTGCTATTCTTCAAAATATTGCATATAGAATAAGTTCTGGCACCTTCTGGGTGTTCTTGTGCATAGCTCCTTTTTCCACATTGCTTTGTCCTTCACCGTGGCCACTGATCAAGTCACTTTTTAATACACTTGATGGACAGTGTTCTAGTCTGTTCTGTTTGGTAAGGGTGTAATTAGGGCTCGTCTGGTTCCAAGTGGAAACCCGAGTGCGGCTCATTATCACTGGTAGTCGTATAGTGTGTCTGTTGATTTCTGAAGCAGCCAGTCAAGCTTCCTCTTACTGCTGGAGCTCCTGCTGGCCACCAGAGGCGCCACAGACCCACAAATCAGACTATGATCCTCTCTGAACATCGCAGATGCATGCTGAACAACAGAAAGTGCTATAAATGTGAGCCTGGACCACAAAAACAGTCTGAAGTTGCTGGGATGTATTTGTTGCAATAGCCAAAAATACATTGCATGATTAAAAATGATCAATTTGCTTAATGCCAAAAAATAGAATATTAATTAAAGGCCATGTTGCATTAATATACTTTCTGAATTTCCTGCTATATATATATTAAAACGTAATTTTTGATTAGTAATTGCATCGCTAAAAACTTCATTTGGACCATTTTAACAGTGATTTCGATTTTTTAGCACTCTCAGATTCCAGATATTCAAATGGTTGTGTCAAAGCCGAATATTGTACTCTTTTTAACAAACCATACATCCATGAAAAAAATATTTATTTGGCTTTGAGATGATGCTTAAATAAAAAAATGACACTTATGACTCGTTTTGTGGTCCAGGGTCACATATGACATTTCTATTTTAAAATAGCAAATGCATATATGGCATAGAAGAAAAAATATTATTCACCTACATTATTAAATGCAGAGTAAAATGTGCGTTAAAGTCAACATGAAACCTTGAGTAATGCAGTCCTCTTGTTGTGCATCAGTGCAAAATATGTTTGTCCTCATTTGTATATGTTTTACTCACAAGTGCATCACATTACAAAACTAAAACGGTTTGTTAAAAGTTTCACAGTGAAGTTTTGATATCTATAAAACGGTTAGCATCCTCATGAATGAATGCTAGAGACCAAATCAGCCTCAAAATGAAAGCTCACCTGACTTTCCTCTAATATAAAACAATTTCTGGGTTCAGAGTAAATCTATTTATAGGCTCTCGCACTCTCAGCATTGAAGAGGATTGATTGTGTCAGGTAATGAGTGTGTCAGCGGCGTATCCCGGAGGCTCATATTAATGAGCAACAGGGATCTTTTTGTCCACTGGGTCACCTCATGCAGGGAAAAAAAGACCAATTTCCAATTAGAATGACTCAGGAGTCGAAAAGCCCCAAGTAACACTTTATCCAACACAGGAGTGTGTGTGTGTGTGTGTGTGAGAGAGAGAGAAAATGATGAGTGTTTGAAAATGAGTTGTTCCTAGAGGACGTGTGCTGAGACTTTCTTTAGTTAAACAAGGATCCTGTTGGTTTGTATGAGACTCACAGTGCAAATGTTGTATTTTTTACATTTGAACCTGGACATTAACAATAAGGTTATGAGATGAAACAACATATTTAAGATTCTGCACTGAGAACTGACTGCTGTCCACAAGGTGCTGTTTCTTTCGAATGCTTATGTTTTTGTACACAAAAAAAGGTCCAAAAGATGTTAATGAATTCGGACCATTATACCATTAAATATCTACAATTAAAGAGTTTATTTGCAAAAACAGATAACTTTTCATAAATCATGTTTCTTTATTGTTATCATGTTTTTATTGTTCTTTATTGTGCTGTTTTGTTGTTATTTTTAACATACAGTAGTTAAAATACGTTTTATTGAGATTAATTGTAATGCACAATAACAAAATATACACTTTAATATCCATTTTGGACCTTTTTTTAGTAATATTTATAATTTAATTTGTATTTGGGGACACTTTTCATAGTATATGATATATATATGCATTATATATTTTCAGACATAATTATAACCATAGTTAAAAATATATAATAAAAGTTTATTTTTCATCTTTTGAATGCATTATGCTTTTTAAAAGGAGTAACAGTGAACAGATAAATATTATAATGTATTATAACTGTGGTTACAATTATTCATTAAATCATGCAATGCGTTGTAAGGTACGTTGCAAAACATAATGCATTAAAACTACCTTTAAAATAAATGCTTTATATATAAAGATTTTAGGTAAAGTATTTAATAATAATAATAATAACAAAGCAAAACTGATGATTTCAAATATTCCGGTCACGTTGCATTCTTATTTAATTTATTTAATTTTTCTGTCAAATCTGTGCGCAATGTAATCAGCAGGGGGCAGTGCAGCCCTCCAGGTTCTGTGAACATCTAATATTTTTAACGCAAATAAATGGAGTGAACGTAATCTGTTGTTTAGTGCCAACTGAACCATAACAGAAGAGTGTACACTGTTAATTTCATCTTTCACGGCAGACATTTTAACCATTGAGGTTTAAACAAAGCAGAAGCACTTCAGTCATTTAATAATTTAGAAAACTGTCAGTTTGAAAAGGACACAGTCAGACAGCATCGTTTATTATACCATAATTATGCACTAAAATGAAGTAAACTGTGGACACAGCCTCTTTCGATGTAAAAATAGTAATGCCACAGCTATTATGTGGGTCCTCACAGCTGAGGGACTTGTGCTGTTCCTGTTTGTGAAGATGAAGCCATGTAGAATTAATGTGTTGTGCCACACAACTTGTCATTTATTGACTCTGAAATGATAGCAGGAGTCACCGGGACCAAAGGGAATAAAGGGTTTGATTGCTCTGTTCTCTCCTGACTGACTAAAACATAAACCTGACTCTCAATCTGACTTTATTCACTCGTGTTATTCTGTCTGGTGAACTCTGTTTTAACACATGCAAGCAAAGGTATGATGTAGTACAGTAGGTAACAAACAAATCTTCCGTTTGTGAGAAACTGAACTGCAAAATATGCACAAATTATTTCCCCAGTAAATAAATAAATAAATGCACAAACAAAACTCAACAGTATTATATTATATATTAAATAAAAATGCATCATTCTATGTTTGTAAATGCTATGCATTTTTATGCTTATGAGTTTTACTGCTTGTCATACGCTTAGCAACAAATATCTTGAAAACACCTTAATTTTTTCACCTTAAAAAACACCTTACTGTTTAAAGTTGCTGTTAAAATGTCATTTCAGTAAGAATACAAGATATGTATATGTATATGCAGGAAATGTATATTTGGTCAGAATCTTCATAAAATATTCAAGCTTAGTTCTTTACTGCTATCTAATTTTCTTCTTCTCCGTCCTTTGGTTTGTTTTAGTGATGATTTTCTTTCTGTCGTGTCTGACTCACAGATCTCATGTTTTGGAGATCTCAGTAAGCACACTTCATACACCTTCCCCTGAAAACAGGCTGCAATTTCACCTGTCCTTGAAGCTTTAAATGAAGGCACGGTGGTTTGTAGAAGACAGACTCTCAAGACTAAGAGGACGTCAGTTCTGGGTTTCTATGCTAATAATCACCGAAGCTGCCAGGTTGTTGTTTTGCCATGCATTTATGAAACACTTCAACTCTCTGCTTATCTGTGATCATCAGAGGTGATTTCATGGAGATGGGATATGGATTATGCTGATATGCTACTGACTGTGAGAAATATCTTACCGGATATGTTTATCTCACAGAACCGTCTGATCAATAATGCTGGCTGGTGTGAAAGCAGGGTTATGCGTCATGCAGAAATGAATTGAAAATACCTCCTAAATTCGATAAATTTGAAGCAAAGAGGATGCAAAATGATTCATTATTATTATTTGTGTAATTAAAATCAGTTGAAGATGTGTTTATAGACACACTGGGTATTTCCAAAATTATTATCTGTAGTGCTGTCAAACAATAAAAGCTTTTGTATTAAGATAATGTTCTTAAAATTGAGAATATATTAAAATTGTGCTTAGAAAATATCAAAACAACGTTGAAAATACATATACAGTAGATTTAAGTATATTTGAATACCATATTATCAAAAGTATATTCCGTGGAACAGTATGTTTTTATTATATTTAAATGATAATGGATTTAGTTTACATTTTTAAATGTATATTTCATTTTTTATTTTGTTACATGTGGATTAGGTTTTTATTGTTAGGCATTGCAAAAGGTTGAGAACATGAATACAGTATGCTGCTTTCTACAATACCTTCTTATGGCTAAACACTGTCCTTTGTGAGAAGACAATCCCATAATGCACTGCAGTATCATATAGTGCATTATTTAAAAGGAAACTTCCCCTATTATTTTCTTTAGGATATTGCCTTTCATGTCGTGTGTCAGTGTTATTATCTCCCAAAAGGGATGCTTCTGAACCACTTCAAATGAGTTAGTAATTTCAGGTTTATTTCCTGCACAAACCAAGCCATATGGTCTTCACTGGCCACAATGTTTACTTTGACCTGACCTTAAACACTGTAGTTGTAGTTTAGGCATGGACAAATTGTTTGTATCGTTGCCGTCTATAGAACGGAAGACACTGTTCTTGGCACTGCCAAAGCAAATGTAGATTACATGTACTCCCAAGAATGTGACTCAATCCAGATTTTGCTTCTCAATCTCGCCTAGTTTCTCAACCCTGTGTACAATTTCATGACATGTGACGTGCCATTAGCCGCTCGACTTAGTTTATCACTTTCGTGTTACTACACACACTCACTCATTAGAAGAGATAAATGACATTTAAGGATCATTCATGTTAGATGATGTGCATATTTATGTGTCCCCGTGTCTCAAGAGAAACATGTGATCCCTTTATCAATAGACCACTTAATTACTAGCAGCTTACCAATAAACCAGAAAACCCCAAGAGAGCGGATGCAAATTTGCTCTGTTGCAAAGCGATAATAAAGCGGCTGAGCTGCTCTCCAACCCTCTGATCATAAACCTGAAGCAGTATAAGCAGAAGACCATGTAAATAAAAGAAATTCAATTAAAGAAGAAAAGTTTTAGTGCTTGTATTAAACATCATTATCATTATTTGAATTCCTTCCAGCGACTCTGGTCAATCATGAGGAAACCATCATATGTTATTTGAAGCATCGCATTTGTGTACAAACTGAATCATATGCCACAAAGACATCTGCTGAATCATCATTTGGGAAAATCTTCCGGTGTAGATGATCTGATTCCACTTGTTTTCAAGTTTTCTTCTAATTTGTATTGAGGAGTGAATATCGTTACATTAGTGATAATAAGCGAGTAAGTCCCACTTTTCATTTAAACGAGTCATTGAATCATTCACTCAACTGATTTGTTCGAAAACATTGATTTAGTAGGAACAGCATTACTGTGTTGCGTTTACATGCAATCTCTTAATGCAAATGCAATTTGGACAATATTGTGATTAAACTTTACCTCATGTAAATGCAATCTAAATAATACAATTAAGCTTATAATCACAGCAATTAAGATAGGTGGTGTACAGTATACCGATTTTAAACTAAATGTACAGGCATGTAAACACCTTAATCTCTGTGACATGTATGTGATATGATACTCAGATTAAAATGATGGCGGGATGGAAAGCATCACATTTCTGGGGACCTTGTATGTACAGTACAGGCCAAAAGTTTGGACACACCTTCTCATTCATTTGTTTTCATGACCATTTACATTATGGACACTGAAGGCATCAAAACTATGAATGAACACATGTGGAGTTATGTACTTAACAAAACAAAATAACTGAAATAACTGAAAACATCTTTTATATTCTAGTTTCTTCAAAATAGCCACCCTTTGCTCTGATTACTGCTTTGCACACTCTTAGTGTAATGATCAGGCTGGATATGCCAGCTCAGGTCTCTGTATGGCCCTCCAGCGCTTCATGAGCTCTGTGTGTTTTTGTGTCTGCTTTCATTCCCGGACTCATTTCAATGAGCTCTTGTCTCCACTCATCCTATATGTTGTTATGGTTGTTCATTCAGGTCTCCACCCAGTAATCTAATGATTTATATCCCCTCATGTCTCTGTAAAGTCGCGGTTCATCGTATACTGTCAGATTGTGTTTTCTCCAAAAATAGAATGAATTTTACCCCATTTCTAAATGATTTGTAAAGACTCGTGGTGTGAAGCAGTTTGAAGACTCAGTCTGTCTAAGTGAGCCCCCACTGCTGTGATTGGTCAGATGGCGCAGTCCTTTATGATTGGTCTTCCGCTACAGCGGTCCACAGAGCTTGTACCAAAACTTTACTTTCTTACATTACTACAGGTGCTTTCAGAGAGAATGCATCAACTACTGTAGTTAGCAAGGACCACCATGGAAAGTGTTCTGAGGATGAGCAATGAACCTGTGACCTTGTTTTACTATGCACTAGTTGTTATTATATGGTTACTTGAATCAGACTGTTTGTACAGACATCAGTGATAGTGATGGGAAGTCAAGTTTCTGTTCTGTGAGTCTGTGCTTTCAGAGTTCGCTTCAATTAATTGAAAAAAAAATATATATATATATCACCTCACTGCATAAACACTGCATACACAATACTAAAGTAAAATGTAAAATATCTTGACGGTAAAATGCAGTTTGTTATAAAATTTTTCGAAGTGTTCATACTGTTCGTACGGTTTTCCCCTGGTATTCGCTGATAATTAAATACTATGGATTCATATTGAAGGAGATAAATTGTTAGCAAAAACAACACATTTCATCTGGTTTTCAGTTCTCCATCAGTGTGGAGTAGCTCTCGGCTTCGGCTCACGCAGCGCTCGAGTGGCCGAGAATAAACTCTTCTCTTTCAACTGCAGTGACTTTGTGGCATCTGCATTAGCAGAACTCACGAGTTGAAGTCAAAGGGTTAGCAGGAGCTTATCAGGGCGTGTGGTTTTGCAATGCTGATACTTGCTGAAGTGTAAATGGAGCCTAATGGATTGGTAAGTGGTTTGGTGCTGATGCTGGTGAAACAGTTTGAAGCAGTTTTCTGCCAGCTTATGTGTGTGTGCGAGTGTTGATCTGTGGCTGTCAGAGACTCTCTTGACCTGATGTAGGCCGATACTGCTCTCATGTGTCTCTGTTCCACTCAGTAGGGGTTTCATGAGTCAGCTTGATGGTACATGAGAAAGGTCAGTTTGTTTTACACTAGCGGCTTTATACCATATACACTTACACATACAGATGGACAGACAGGCCTGTATATGTTCATCTAAAAAATCTTGTGTATTCTGTCCATTCCTCAAGGAAACACAGAGAGAGAGAATGACAGAGCTTCTGTTTTCCTTGCAAGGAAATTGGATGTAACTCCAAAGACAGACAATGAATTGTGAAAGTAGTCCATACAACTTTTGCACGACGTTTTAAGTGTTTTCAAGCCTTTGTATGAAAAGCAGATTAAAACTGAAGCAGTATTTAAATCTTAACTGTGGTCATTTTCAAACGTGTGGTGCAAATCTAGCGGTGGCAAGCAAAAACCATGCCTTGCTGTGTCAGTTTGTGTCAGATATGTGACATGTTTGCACTTAAAGGTTTAGTTCACTCCAAAAGGATCATTTTGTCATTAATTGCTCACCCTCATGTCGTTCCACAATTACAGTAGATTTGGATCACTTTAACTATGACTACTGTACCTTTCTGGACCTTGAATATGTCATGGCATGGTTGAATAATAACAGTTCAGTACATGGACATAACATACTGTGAGTCTCAAACACCATCGTTTCCTACT
>JAUMHQ010000045.1:4965282-4975435 GCA_032361165.1 Enteromius paludinosus | reverse complement strand
ATAAGGCAAAAACAGACTGTTTCATTCTAGGGTCAAATTCTAGGGCTGTAAATGGACCTGTAAAACCGTTTCTGGGCTTTTTTTCCCCTTACCTAAGCTACATACCTTCTATGTGCATATCAGAGAACAGTTTACAATATTCTCTCAATTCACTCTATGGCACCTTTAACTATGTACGACGTTTGCCTCAATAAACAGCTCATATGTTAATAATAGGCACTTAAAATTAATTGGTCCCTGTATTAAAGTGTTACATTGTTTTGCTTTGACTGGTCACTTTGGTCTATTTATCAATGGTTTCAAATGACTTGGAGTACGTCTCAATCAACTCCCTATTCAGTAGCCATCATAAATATTTCTACATAATTTTTGGCTCTGTATGCCACCAAACCAGAATTAAAAATAAAACAATTAAGATGAAATTGAAGGCACTGAATACAAATATAACACAAAATGCTTAGAAATTACAACCATTTTTGTACACAGTCTCCCAGTTGGGCTCAGATGTAATTGGACCACTAAATATAATATAAAGTAAAATGCTCATTTTTAATATTTTGTTGAGAATCCTTTGAGAATCTGGAACTCATGGACATCAGCAGAGACCGGGTTACCTTCTCTGTGATGCTGTGCCAGGCCTTCACTGCAGCTGACTTCAGTTGTTGTTTGTTTGTGGCTCTTTCTGTCTTTCATTTTTGTCTTCAGCAAGTATGGGTTGAGATCAGAAGACAGATTGATATTTTGGATCATGAGCTGTTCCAAACCTTCTCTGTACTTTCTTCTTCCCGTCGTTCTGGCACAGGATGATTTTAATTTCAGCCATCCAAAGAATGCTTTTCCAGAAGCATTTTTTTAACGTTTTTTTCTAATCTGGCCTTGTTTGCAGCTTGTGTGTAACTCTCTGTATTTCCTCTGGTGAAGTCTTCTCTTGGCTGGATGTCATAAGAGGGTTTTTCTTTACTATGGAGAGGATCCTCTGATCATCACCACTGCTGTCCTCCGTGGACGTCCAGGCTGTATGTTGCTGAGCTCACTAGTGGTGCAGTCATTTTTTTTAAATGAATGAACCTAACTGTTGATTTAGCCGTTCCTAATGTTCCTGCTATCTCTCTGATAAATTAGTTTTGTTTTTGAACCTAACAACTGTCTGTTTCACTTTTGCACGGAGAGCTCCTTTGAGCGCATGATGGGTTCACACAGCAATATCTTACAAATGCTAATGAAATACTTAGAATAACTCCAGATGTTTTACTTGTGTAACAGATAGAAACAATTAAAGAATTGCCCTCGCCTGAGTGGGGGGGTGCGATTGCTGAACGCGACATGTTCCTAGATCAACATCTTTTTTGGGTTTTTGTGGAACCCTTCTTGAAATATAGGCTTACATTCAGTGTTTGGTGCTTGCATATCAGTGTCATTCATCTGATTTTAGACATTACTCATGCGTAAGGTTAGGTTTAGGTGTAGAGAAATGGTCAAGCCAATATTTTTGGATTAAAATGTTGTTCCTGGGTCAACAAAATATGTTGCTGTAACCTAAGAACACATCTTATTGAGCAAAATCAGGACGTTTGTGTGTCATTCTGCAATTGTGATGAAAAAAACAACAACCTCAAATTAAAGCACTTCAAGCCCATAACTGTAACTTGGATATGTTTTAGTCAGCAGCTAAAAAAATCTGTCTTTGTCCATACACACTGGTAATATAAACAGCATAAAAAAGGATATCCTGCTGTTATTGATTAATACCATCAGTGATATTCTACAAGGTTGTTTGTTCATGTTGTATGTAGTAATGTAATTGGGAAATTGAGTAATAACTCAATGTGTAGTGAGCCAGGGTCTTTAACAGTGCCCAGATTCATAATGATTTGTGAGCTCGGGAGCCGATTGAGACGCACCCTTGGAAACATACTACTTTTACAGATTCCTTTTTTTATTAGAGACGTTTTGTGTGTGTTTACTGTTCCATATATTGTACTGTCTGTACAATATATGGAAAAGAGCAGCTTTGTGTTCCTTGAAAAAATGATGGTCAGTATCGCTTTAAAGCTAAATGCTTGAGTTTGTTTTTGAGCGTCTTAGCATGTCAGCAAAATGAGATCTCCATGGAGATGTCACACTACATCTGAGCAGCAGCTCAATGGTTTCTCATGGTTTGGAATGTGCTGTGACTCGATCACTGCCTATTTAATGTTGGAGAATCTGGCAATGAATACTGCTTCCTCAATTGCCGCAAATCACTTTTAATTCAGGTCGCAGGCAACACATCGCGAACATCTTTCATCGTTAAAATAATGGTATCAACTAATTCTAGGTGAGCTAGCAGATTAATGACAGATGACTGCAAGCACATCTGTTTGTCTTCTGCCTGAAATAAAACAGTCAGCTGCTGCAAAGGTCATCCCGAAATCAATAACATTTCAATTACAAGCAAACAAGACTGTGGCATATTACGCCCCGCGGTAGATTTCTTGAGCGATCTCATTTAGTTGCTTTCTCTGAGGTGTACATATCAAAATATCAACCAAATGCCACTAATTTAATAGATCGGACACTTTTCTAGCAAAATTTGATGAAAATGATGACATCCTAGAACGACTGTTCAAAAAGAAGATCTCATGTGCTTAGATGTGTTGTGAAACATCACGTTCATGTATAGTTCATGTGTCAACCACAGCTGTAGTTACTCTGTTAGGACACCTGTATGATCTTCGGGAGAAATGACTACATACACCCACTAAAAATCACTCAAACACTGGTTAGTTTGACTGAAGTCACTGCAGTATTGTCTCAGAAAGAAAACGAAAAAACCAGTACATTTTTGGTGTGACTTAAATGCCCAAGTACTTTTTAGGGCCACCGTATATATTTAAATCCCTATATTTTGGACATTTCTCAAAATACAGAGGACTTCTTGTTTCAGGAAGGGTTCGTTTTTCGTGTAACTTAACCTGAAGGATACCGTACTGGAACACAAAAACTCAAAACTCTTCCTAGTGACACTCAAGGTCAAATATCCATTTACAACAACGTGAGGCTGTAATCCAAGCGCAGAGAGCCAGGGATAAAAGAATAAGAAAGAAAAGCTCCATATACATCATTTTTAATATACATGCTAATGTGTGTTCATCAAATATTTATACAGACTTGCTTATTTACATTTCAAATTCTCACATATCATACCTGTACATTGTTAAATGTTAGGTTTTTGCTATTTTCTTTAAAATTCAGTTTCAATTTTAGTTTCAGTTACTATAATTATTCTGGTTAAAGCTAGCATTCTGACTTCTTGAGATCAGCAGCAGGGGATGCTGGGTAATAGGTGAGATTACAGAAGCAAAGGGCAGCTTTAATTAGCACCTCCTAATTAAACGACTGATCTGGTATACCATTACAACAGCAGATCAGTGGAGCACAAACAGAAGCGCATCAGCAGAGCGCCTGCTGCATATGTCCTTAAGGTTAATAAATAGAGTTTATTGTGTGGGTGGAACATCACAGATGCCGTATCATTTAACAGCTGCTGTGCAGGACGCACAATGATGCTTCCTCTTCAACTGTATGGATGCTCCATGTACTTCTGCACCAAACATGGAAAATGTGATATTTTCCGAGGGCAGTTGAGAGGGCTTTTGTGTGTTCAATTATAAGATCAAAAGCTCTCGGTCGCCTCTTCAGTCTGAACCACATCACAGACAGGGCTTTCTTTAAACCTGGCCTCTTATTGCGTTATATGTCCTGCCATGGCATTTCTTTCAAAGGCCTCTCTAACCCTTGTGTCAATGGGCTAATTGCACCTATTGAACCTGTTTATGTCTCCAATTTTCCAGCAGGATGTTGTTTCATTTGAATAGCATCAGATGGATGTCTTGACCGGTTAGACCTGAATCTGATCCTCTGACAGCATGCATTCTTAATTTAGAACTTAACATCGATTATATATTTATGGCTTGACATAGAGTCATCCTTGATGCATATGGAGTCTTTTTCATATTGCTGATGTGGAAAGATCAGTTGAGCTAAAAGTCGACCAATGACCAACCCGAATTGAATGAGCAGAAACACTTTACACAGATTTTGTAGTTTTGCAAGTACTAAAACTACTAAAACTGAAATAAAAATAAATGATCGGGTTTAGGGTTGGATTTGGTGTAGGGCATATTTCCAACATATATTTCAAATATTCAATGAATATTTCAATTCTGAACTTCCACAATACATACCTGTATAAACGTAATAAACATATGCTAGAGTTCACGTATTGAACCTGCGTTTTAGCCAGTGGCGGTTCTAGACAAATTTTACTAGGGGGGCCAAGAAGGGGCCAGTGTTTAGTGTCGAATGGGAAGTGTTGAAAGGGAACGTACAGGTCTGAGACACAGGAATGAGTACTGCGTTCGTCGCTTCAGTCGAAGTAACCTGAATCCCGCTGTGCGCTGCCCACTTATATATATGCGGCCACGCCCACTCTGCCGAGCTTCGGCGGAGCCGCGGCCAATGACCGTTGAAGTTATCACTGCGTGATTGAGTAGGAAATCCCATCCGATTGAGTAGGTTAGGGGGAAAAAGGAGATTTCCGGAAAAACCCAGAGGTTTCAATGACCGCCACAACTCGTCCTCACTCCCAGGTCTCCGGCCACGACCTCTAGTGTCAGTCATTAGAGCGCCTCTTTTTTGAGATCAGGGGAGTTTTTTTAGGAGGTTTTACCTGCACAGCACGTACTTGTCTCCGTTACGCTCACCCCTCTAAACCTCACTCCCATCCGGGTCACGGCACCAATGTAACCCCCCTGGGTCCGCTACCGCCACGACTCATCCTCGCTCCGAGCGGGCCTCGAACCCAGGTCTCCGGCATGGGAGGCGGCCGCTCTAACCAGGAGGCTAAAGGCCATGACCTCTAGTGTCAGGCTAGAGCGCCTCTTTTTTTGAGATCAGGGGAGTGAGGTTTTACCTGCATGTACTTGCTGGCCTCCGTTAGACAAGCACGCCGTTTTAGCTTGTTTTCCGATCTCTCATCTTTCAGAGTTTTTTACCATTTCTGTTGGACACTACAGTGATATGTACTCGTTTTGCAAAAAAGTTCCCCACAGGTACGGTTTCGTAATGAGATCAGAATATAGTACATAATATTTTTCAAAACCAGTTGTATCTCTGATTTACAAGGGTCCTTTAGATTAGATTGAACCCAACAGCATTTGTGAGTAATTTGTCTCTGATTTAGCCTGGCTGTGACCCTACAAGGACACCCAGGAAATCCCATCCGATAAGGCTTAACTGATGCACCTGTCCTGCTAGCCAGTGACAGTTTGTGTTTCAGCGCAGCATCGGGAGATTGAAATTACTGATGACTCTTGCCTCGTTGAGTGAGAAGCCCCAACTTTGTGATCACGCTCTCCGTCTCTTCTTATCGCTTTCATTCGTTCCCCTGGAAACAAGAGATCAGGAAAGATACGTTTCATTCTTCACCACGAGTTTCTGTCCTTGTTCTTCTGAGGCAGCAAAAAAAAACCTTCTTACTGAAGAACACCATGGAAGAGGTTTGTAGGGTTTTATCCTTATCGCAAGAATATCTAAACCTGGGATTGTTTGTCTCATGTTCGTCTTAAGTTTTTAATAGGTGTGTGTTTCATGAGGGAACAAACCTTCTGGACTATTTGAGCTTCTGTAATCTCACTTAAGGTGAGGCTCTTCGTTCAGTCAAAAGGTCAGAAGTTGAGATTGTAGTTTAGAAGGACAGAGATGCAATCTTTCAATTGCATTTGGAGAATTTCTGAAACCTGTTTTCTTTCACACGGATCCCGCTGGAAATCGTCTTAATACAGACAAAGTCTCCTGCTGAGCCCCTAAGAACTAAATCCCTCTTGTTGTACAAGATGAGAACGTTTTTATGTGTTTTGCTTCTGAGCTCTGTTGGACAATTACATTCGCTCTCATGGGACAACACAGATTTCTGCGTTTGTTAAATAGACAAACACGCTCCTACAAAAAGGGATTATTTTGAAAACTCTGATGTTTGGAAGCCCTAGATGATTCATTGTAAATGTAAACTTGTTAGTCTGAAATATTTGAATGCATTTGATATTTTTTTAACAATTCACTACAAAACAAAACACTTTTACAGGGCTTCAATTTACACTTTAAAATTAAAGATTTATTATAAAATAATCATATAAAATAAAGTGTCCAAATTGAAGAAGGGAACTGGTGTGCTGCAGGGGTAGTGAAGGTCAGGCAGTGTTCGAGGGGAAAGGGTCAGATAGATAGCTATATAATATTTAAAACAATTATATGATTTCATATATCTTACAACAAACTATTTATCATATTGTTTAAATCGTCCACTGTATGTTAACAATGCTAAGAGGTAGCTAAAAATGAAGTGTGCCCACTGATGACTTGTTTGATGATTTGTTTGTAATGAAATGACAGCCTGCAGTTATGGGAATATCCCTTCCCGACTCTGTTTACTGGCAGTTTTCAGTGGTTTTTAATTGCTTCAGGGAAATACTGCTGATGTTTGTGAATCTATAATTTATGCCGAAATAATGTACATACGCATTTATATTTTTGTATTTAGCAGATGGTCCTATCCAAAGTGACTTACAGTGTATTCAGGCCTTACATTTTATCAGTAAATGTTATCCATAACATGTAATGTTTTTTTAATTTTATCAGAACAATAGCACAAACATTATCCAGCATGTGTGTTTCAGCCTGCATTTGCTTCCTGATATAATCAAGGTTGTCATTGTTATTTAACCCATCTGTCAAACAAGCTTTATGTTTTGCCCTGCTTGCCTCACTGCAATGTTTTGTACTAGGACAATAGATTATGGCCCTATTAAGTCATGGAGAGCTTTATTGTGAAAGTGAGAATGAGAAGATTAGGCCTGTAAAAACAGCAGCTGAATATGAGTGTGAAGCTTAAGAGATATCTCAACTATAAGCAAATGTATTCATCTATTATACTAGGCTACATTTGCTTGATTTAGATATTTATAAAATAAATAACGTAGGGTAACACTTTATTTTAAGGTGTCATTATATAGAGTAATTACCTAATTAGTTGCTTAGTAGTAGCCATTGTATGTACATGAAATAACATGTAACTATGTTATGGAACAGCCTGTAATTACAGTTTGTGATACTGTTTCATATGTTACAGACCAAGTCTGTTACACAGGTACTTACACTTAGGTACACTCTTGATACACTCTATTTTAAGTAGCTTATGTCTGTGTAATTTTAATGTGATTAGAAAGGTATTACATGTATTTAAGCTGTGTTACTAATGGGTTCAACTAATCAAACTAAGGTGCAAGGTGTACAGTATACATACACATGAAATACACTTAAGTACAATCTTGATGCACTTTTTTTTAATAGCTAATATATATGTGTACTCAAATATAATTATGTTGTATAAAGTCTGCAACACACATGCGACAGTGTTTTGGTTTTAAGTAGCTGTGTAACAGACTCTGTCTGTAACAAATGTGTAAGCCTGTTACTTCTACATAATTACAAACTGTAACTACAAACTGTTCCATAACTTAATTACATGGTAAGTA
Source organism: Enteromius paludinosus (assembly GCA_032361165.1). NCBI lineage: Eukaryota > Metazoa > Chordata > Actinopteri > Cypriniformes > Cyprinidae > Enteromius > Enteromius paludinosus. The sequence goes on along the minus strand of JAUMHQ010000045.1, from coordinate 4,967,861 downwards.
CATTTTGTTTATGTAAGTGCAATGGCTACTACTAAGTACTTATGGACACCTTAAAATAAAGTGTTACCTAAAGTAGATCTGGTCCTGGAATCTGATTGTCAGGATGGAGTTCCCGGCCACTGCCTCTAGAGGGCACCCGCTTCCACCACACCTCCTTTGGACTCATTAGCTGCGTCCGAAATCGCTTACTTCCCTACTATATAGTATGTGAAAAACAGCATGTAGTATGTCCGAATTCATAGCATTCGAAATTCAGTAGGCGAGAAGTACCCGGATGACCTACTGCTTCCGCCCGAATTCTGTAGTAGGCATACCATGGACACTTTCCTATCCCAAAAAAACATTGTTTATTGTGATTAAATTAACACAATCTAAAAAAACGGATGACTTATTGAAAGTTTACATTTTCGTGTTGTTGTGACGACGCATGACATGTGACAACATCAATATGGCGGATGTAGTACGTCCTAATTCCTTTCACACTACCCACATTCATACTATATAGAACGTACTGTTTAACGGTCGGGTAGTACGTTCAGTTTTAAAGGTAGTACCTACTTAAGCAGTATGTGATTTCGGACGCAGCAATTCTCTCATGAACTCCATATCCCATCATACATTGCACACCCACACCTGTTCTCACTCCGTAATCATCTCACAGCTGCTGTCAATCACCTCACTCACTCTCTCATCACCTACTGCATTTAGACCACAGACACTCAAGTCTTGATTTGCTGCGGCCTCAACTCTAAGCTTTCTTTTTGCTGCGTTTTCTCTCTGTTTTCGACCTTGGACTGTTTATTCTTGGACTCTGTTTGTTTGCTAGTTGCCCCGATCTATGCCTGTGTACCCCCGCCACGATTTTGTATTGCCTCCGCTGTCTCTGTTACACCAGTAGATGATGACAGTTGATACACTGATTCATTCTAGAACAGATCAGCTGTCGTTATGAAGTTTTTGAGTCATTGAATCATTCACTCAACCAGTGATTGTTTTTTTTTAACAAAGTCACGTCTTTGTTTGATACACAAAAATGTATGTATTAGTTAAAATGTTGCTTTTGTAGTTTGTGCAACCTTCCTCAAGAATGTATTTTGCACATTTTGGGAATTTTATAATCATGTAGTGTTTCTGTTCAAGTACAGTAAAAGTCGACTGATGGAAGTTTTCTTTTTTTTATCACCCAACATGTGTACAATAAATGTCATCAGAAAGTTTTGGACTGAGCAAGACGTTTTCAGTGCAGAAAGTAGTACATAAAACAGGCGAGTCCTCAAAATATGCCCCATTTTTATGCCCACTGTTACATATAGGTCACAGGTGTAGTTCAGAAATAAGCTTCAAACACACCATTCATTAAAACCTGCATCATTCCTTCTGCTTTAGGGAGGTATACAGTATGCTGATAATGGATTTCAAGCCATTATGTGTTTCATTTCCTGAGATTGATTGCAGGAAAACAGAAGAACATCTATGGAAAAACTGCGAAGTTGTATCAGATTAGGGTGTTTACGGTCCTTTAAAAAGCAGGCTGAGATGTAGGAAATGAAGATGCATTAAATTAATTAAATCTCTGGATAAATGTCATGGCAAAGGAAAAGTACTATATGTCCTACATTTTATACTTTGAAAATGAAAAAGGTCCATGGGGAAATCAAAGCATGAAATAAAAAGATTCAATCAGAGAGGAAATTGTGTACATTGGCTCATGCATAATATTCGGTGATATCGCTCATTAAGCAGCTGTCGAAATTTTGCAATTGGCGTCCTTGTTCTAGACAGTTCCAGCTCAAGCAAACGCCAAAATGCTGCATTTCTCTCCGCCAAGTCAAAGCACACAAACTGCTTCATTTATTTATCACCGACAGAATTCTTATCTCAGACGAGTTCAACATGAAGCTGTTGCTTTAGTGTGGAGAATATTGGATTCTGAAATTAAAGATGACTCGCCTGATTTGCCTTGACATTGCGTCTTTTGTTTGTTTCAGATAAACATTTCATTTTGAGATTGAACAGAATGCAAGCTTATATGCAGACGTTTCACACATGCAAAGAGATTGACTTGGTTTCGTTCAAGACTTAGTAATGTTAACACCCTCAAGGTTGTTTTGCAGAAATATAAATAAAATGTGAACTGTATATTTGCTCATCAAGTCAGCCACTTGACAAATGTGTTAACGTTTCATTCATATTTAATGTTAAACTACATTTTTAGAGTTTCTATAGAAAACCAGATGGTTAAAGTTTGCTTGGGTGTACTGATGTTTGATCAGGTCAAAATAATAATAATCTACCGTGTGTAACGAAGCGGACGACTCAGAGAGGTAAAAATCAACAAAGGTTTTATTTCCACAGGATATCAAACTGAACAAAGGTGAGCAAACGTAAATTCTTCCAATTCTGGGTAATAGCAAATAAACTGAAAAGTCTTTCACACACCACAGGAGACGAAGGAGACAACTATGGAGATGAGGAGACACGCTGGAGCTGAGGAGACACACTGGAGCTGAGGAGACACAGGGAAACTCACAGAGACTTCTGCAATACACAGGTAAGGAGACAAGGTAAGTAGAGAGAGC
>JAUMHQ010000045.1:4954196-4965182 GCA_032361165.1 Enteromius paludinosus | reverse complement strand
TGACATAGGAAGGATGGTACTCACCACCGGCCTAGGAGGACGTGATGGACACTCTTTGATGAAGTGTTTGTTAGATCTACAATATAGGCAAAGTCCCTTAGATAGCCGATATTGTCGTTCTTGGGTTGTGAGACGTTTACGACTGAGCTCCATGGGTTCTGCTGTACTAACTGGAGGGCTAATGAACTCTGGCGGGCAAGGGAAACTCGTACTAGTGCAATTGGCTGCAGAATGATAGGAAGTTACGCAGGCAGAACAACGAAGAGCCAGCTGTATAAACTGTTCTAGTCCGATGGAATCTTCGTGAGCTGCCAGCATTAAACGGAGGTTGGGCTCCAGACCCTGTTATGTTATGGAACACTGCAATAGAAATCCCTTGCAGTCCCCCGCCGCACCAGAGAAGGGCGTCGAACGCACCATGGGACTTCTTCATGGGTGAAGAAGTGTTGTTTACTTCCGGGTTGGTGTGCAATGGCACGGGTGACGGTGGTGGTGGTGGCTGGGGTAATGTGGAAATAATCGATCTCCTTGCGGCCTCCACTAATTCCAGGAACGGATCCTCCGAACTCATTCTGTGGAATTCTGTTTTCCACAGGATATCAAACTGAACAAAGGTGAGCAAACATAAATTCTTCCAATTCTGGGTAATAGCAAATAAACTGAAAAATCTTTGTCTTTTCCTTGTCCACACACCACAGGAGACGAAGGAGACAACTATGGAGATGAGGAGACACGCTGGAGCTGAGGAGACACACAGGAGCTGAGGAGACACAGGGAAACTCAAGGAGACTTCTGCAATACACAGGTAAGGAGACAAGGTAAGTAGAGAGAGCATGTAAGAGTCCACTTCCGATTTACGAGCTTGGACGTATACTGAGCTGTGGTGTGTGCTTATAAAGCGTGCTTGATGGTGAAGAGATTGCGTGTCAGGTGTGTAGACCAGGTGACTGTGATTAGTATTCCGGAGACTGAGATCGCTGCGTGACAGTGGGGGTGGAGCCTGGTGTAGAGCCTGGTGTGGATGTTACACCTTGTCTATACAACCATTTTATTTGTATTTTTTATCATCTTCGAGGTGAATATCCTCAGTCTGATCTCCTTGAGAAGTACTAGAGTGCCTTAGGCATCATTCACGTCTACAGTAGGTGTGGGATGAGTTACATGACAAAGTTCATTACCTAGGGTTTGGTGTTTGTATGAGCAAAAGCGTTATTTTCAATTTTGAATGAATTTTTCACAGTGAATGAAATTTATATATTTTTTTCTGTGATCAAAGCAGCATCATTACTTCAGTCTTCATTGTCACATGATCCTTCCGAAATCATTATTATATGCAGATTGTCTTCTTAAGAAACTAGATTTTTGAAAATGGAGATAGATTTTTTTCAAGATTCTTTGATCAATAGAATATTTATGTGAAACTAAAATATTTTGCAATGCTTTAAATGTTTGATCAATGCAATGTGTCCTTGCTGATTAAAGGCATTCATTTCTTTGGGAAAACAAAAACAGCACAGTAGTTTTGAAAATGCTCCCATAGCAAAGGACTGCTTTAATTGGCTGCAGATAGAGAGGCGTTTGAGCGCATCAGATTTTTTACATCATTGAGGTCAGATGAGATGGTGGCTTTGTAATTAAAGCTAACTGCAGTCCGTTAGTTTGTTCTATCTTGTTGTTAAAATAATAACCAAAAAGCAACATGTATAAACCCACTCACAGACATTAAAGCACAAAACCACTCATTGGTCTTATTATTAATAATTGCATGGATTTTTTCACTTTTATAAAACCAGGCAGAGTATCATATTTACTGTATATGTCTGTGTTTTTGGTTTATTTAGAATAAATGTAAATGTTTTTGCTGAATCATGATTCACACAAATTCAAGCTTAGGCACAGTCAGTGATTGAGACCCAGTGTGTTACGGTGATTTTCTGTATTTTAAAGGCCGGGTAAACTATTTCTGGAAGCCAATGTTGATATTTGAAATCACCAAACAAACACGCCCCTACCCCAAAAGGGTCTTGCCCCTTTGATAGCTCTTCCCCACACATATGTAGCTTAAGCAACCCAGTCAAGGAGTTCTGTGAAACAAAACAGTACCAATGTTACACTGTCTACACAGGACGTGAGTGGCGTGACAAAATACTATAAAAGTCATTATAATCAGTAATGCTAACTTACATGGGACGTGACCGGCAATAAAAATTTTTTTTTGCGTTCTATCTATGACGCGCTTACATGAATTTCAAATTATTTTCCACAGTTGCTTAATCATGTCCAGTGTAACTCAGCTATCAAGAAGAACTAAAACAACCTTGGCGTCCGATCGGAGGTCTTTCGCTGGAAAGCTAATTCGATATTTACACTGAGGGGTAGGCAAAGGGGTAGAAAATAGAATTGGGATTGGGCCTTATTGTTCTGCAGACATTTAACTCTTTTTCTTTGCTCGGCTGTTCACTGAACACTGTCTGTACACTGTTGACCCATCACTTACACCTTAACCCACCCTTAAACCTACCCATACCACAAAACCTGTCTCTAACCTGACCCATATCCCACCTCAATAGCAGCAGAAGTGTTTTACAAAACAAAATGACAATATTTTTTGATGCAAGTACATATTAGCTGAAGCCGTCTAATATAAAGTGTGACCAGATTCAAATGCTTTTAGTTTTTTTTTTTCAATTTCCAGCCAATACAGTTTTTGTTTATGGTGAAAAGTTCAAGAACTAATTACATTGACCTACAACAAGTGCTCCCTGGTCTCATGGCAGTAAGTACATATCACTGCAGTTTCCAAAAGAAATGAACACTAGAGACAGTAAAACTCTGACACCTTTTATTCCTTTTCTGAGTTTTGATTAATAAAGCGAAATTTTCTTGAAGTATATCATGTTATTACTTCAAAAAAGTATTAATAGGCTGGGAGATTTAAAACTGCTGCTTTTGAACATTAGCACCACACATATCCAGCTTCATATATGTGTGTTTTCATAGACAGTAGGTTTGTTCGGTAGCTCACAGAGTACACAGCTGTACTGTACTTGAGAGACGGGGAGCATTCAAATCCTGTGTAACTACGCTTCGACAAAACAGTTCAGATCTGCATAAAAGGTAGTTGAAATATTATGAACAGTCCCTTGATGTAACGTAATAAAAACGCAGCGGTACGTACCTGTATTAACGTAATAAAATACTGAACCTGTGTTTTAGCACCGCTCAGTTGACATTTCTGTCTGAAACTGCTGTGAAACGTGCAGTAAGGTACGTAAAAACAATGTTGCACAAAAAGTACACATAAATAAATAACATTTCAGCTTATGTCTAATAAATGTAGCGTTCAAAAGTTCATAAACGTTTTAGGCTACTCTGAGGTTGTTTAATTTATTTCGAACAAAAAAAATCAGTATTTCCAAAATATTACTGCATAATTGCTCATCTCCTCTCTGATCTGTTCACATGAGCTCAGTCCCTGGGCTTTACTCTGCTCTTGAAATAGAGCAGCACAGTTCAGAGTTCCCTGGTGGCTACAAGCCAGACGGGTAGCTGTCCTGGGCAATCACAACCCTCCACCAGACAGACATCCCAGCAGCAGCAGCACCGCCACGCTAGTGCTCCTCTGACCTAATGACTCACTGCATCATCTACTTCTGCATCACACAGACTGTTCGAGACAAACAAAAGGAAGAGTACAACATCATCAGTGCTTGGTAGTGAAGCCACAAAATAATAATATGAGTATAAATCTAAAATAAAGTCTTTGATGGATGCATTTTCCTTGTTGTAACAGCCAAAGTCCGCTGTTCACTTTGAATGCTTCACAGAGCATAAACAAATGTGACATCATTGCATGAGTGAACGAGAGCCTATTAAGCAACGAAACAGGTTTGAAATAGTCTCGAGCAGCCATAGACTGATACTCTATATTGGCCAGACAGAGATGACAGATTGATCTATATTTGAGATACTTATCATTGAATAACTCTGTCCTCTCAGCTACCAGACACCATGTCAATGCACAAATGCTATATATAAACTTCAGTGAATTTATAGTTTATGCTGTGTTTAAAAAATGTTTAATAGCCTTTATCACATGCATATTGCTATTACAAGAAGAAGAGTAAATCAGTGGCCAGTTAAGTAATATGTATTCATTGTATTAATGTATTAATATGTGTTTTTATTATTAGTATTCATATTATATATTAGGTGACCTTAACTATTATTTACTTGCATTTAAATAAAAAAAATGAATACAGTGTACTTATTGTGTTCATACTGAATTGCAAAACCCTTCTGCTGCTATTAAGATGGGATATGTATAAGATTAGGGACAGGTTTGGTGGTATGGGTGCGGTTAAGGGTTGTTTAAGGTGTAAGGGATGTAATTAATAGAAATTACAGATGTAACTACATATGTAATGTACAAACATGTATGTACACAATAAGTGCATTGTACCAAATGATTAATTTAAATATAAGGACACCTAATTTAAAGTAGGACCAATTATTGTACTATATTAAAGTAAAAATGGGCTTGCTTTATGATAGTTGGTTGTCAGGTCTTTTCCTGCCTCGTTGCATTTTGAGTTATTCGACTTTTATCCACTATTGGGAGTCTTAAACTGAATGATTTCGAGCTATCCCAGACGAAAGACTGGCATCATGAAAGAATCGTGGTGATCTCTGTGTTTGTGGCTCCTAATCAGTGGTCCTATCTCATACAATGAGAGATATTCAAAGACTGCAGTCGTCACGGTCTTGCAACTAGAGGCAGCTTATAGTTTTCTGACAGTGTAGGAAATTCAGCATGATTATTGCACAGTGCATTTGCTTCTACGACCCACGCTTACTGACCAGCCAATAAAAATGTGACGTGAAATCAATGCAACATGGTGCTAAAACATAACACTGCTTACCTCAAGCACTTATCCTTTCCTCTTTTGCCACTTTTTTCAGCACACACAAAAACTCTAACTGCCCCAGTCTGATTCAAGATATGATTTTACAATGCACTATATTCTTCTAGAGAAATGTGCTTTGTAGCCTACGAGTTAATATTGTAGGTGTCATCATCATACAGTCTACATGCATGTCATACCCAAGCTTATTAGACCCACATGGCACAGTTTGATCTGCAATGATCATCTAGGCTTGCTAAAATCGTGCAGTGAGTGGAGCTACTTCCAGAATTACAAAAATAAAGCATATTTTTGAAACGAGCTTTTGCGTCACTCATCACATGAATTTCTTTTTCAAAGTAATGCGTCAGTCATCTTTCCACCCATCCAAAAACCTACTGGCTCAGCCTCCTACAGTAGCCACACCCCACACTCTTTTGCTATTGGCTGAGCTGGGATGATTGACAGATCTGAGGTGGTGCCTGGGAGGTTCAGTGTTTACACTTCAGTGGAAGACACAACCATGACTGGAATATTTATAGCAGTCAATGGACAATAAACTGAGTTAGGATATTGCATATTGCAAAGTTCGCCTTTAAGCATCTGCATGTCTGTTTCTGTGTGTTTGACAGGAGCTGGTTGGCAGTAGTCCTCCACAGAGGAACTGGAAGGGAATCGCCATTGCCCTGCTGGTCATCCTGGTCATCTGCTCTCTGATCGTCACCTCCGTCATTCTGCTCACACCGAGTATGTGCTGATGTCTTCCTGCACCTTACATTTAATCATTAAAGTGCCCCTATTATGCCATTTTTAAGGCTTCTATATTGTATTGGGAGTCTCCTACAATAGGTTTTCATGCATGCAAGGTGAAAATCGCTTTTGTTTTCCCAAAATATGCATTTAATACCACCTAATTCTCCAGCAAATCTCAAACGATTAGTTCGAAGCAGACTCAATCTTTCTTACCCCACCTTTCCATGAGCCCACTCTGCTCTGATTGGTCTGATTGGCCCATTGCCATAGTTCTGTATTCTGAACGTTTGAAGGGAAATACAAGTATCTATTATTTATCATAATTACAGGTTGTGATTTTGTGGAGCTGCTGGTTCAAATAAACTATCTTTTAGAGTAAGTGTGAGTAAAATGCGTCATGGGATTTCAAATGATTCAAAACTCATTCAGGCTGTATAGTGTCGATTCTTTATTTTGGGAGACACTGAATTTAATTATTTGCACTTTCGAACTTTGCAGATCATTTAAGTTCACGTACAGCTACATTACACACTGCATGAAAGGCATGATAGGGGCACTTTAAGACATTACAGGTCTAAATGCAAACTGAATGTAGCATTTCTTCACATAAAACCCTATTTTAAACGCCACATGTTAGTTTAAACCACCCTGAAACACTGCAAATATACTAGTAAGTATGTTTAGGACTGTGTAATTGCACAGTATTTTTGTTTACTAATCCATTTAGTTTTCTGGTTTAGATCAAAGCTAAACCTCTACTGAATAATGGGGCTGTAATGTAGGTTATGCCGAGATCTCATTGAGAATAATTTTTTTTAGTCGTATAAGCATTTGGCGAAACATCACAGTTAGTTTTTGCATATTGTTTGCCATCTTATTTATTCTTATATAAAAAGATCAAACACACACTTTTGGAAAATTGGGGAAATGAATCTCATGCCTTCTTTGGAGCAGTTTTAAATGATTTAAATGCAGAATATGCTTTAAAATAAGGCAAATATAAATATATTTTGCATTTTAATTTGTTTTAAGAACTAGGATTATTTTTATGTTTGAAAAACTAGTATTCTTGTAAATTAATATTTGAAATACATATTATAATTTTACTTAATTTTACTTTACAAACTACCACTTTTAGTATCTGTAAATAATATAGTAAAAAAACGTAATTTATTTAAAATACATTTATATCATAATAACTTTACTTCAAATACAATAACATATTTATTGACATATCACTTGAGATCTAAATTTATAATTAAACATTATTTTGGAGGCATTTTTTATTGTGCAATGCACAATTATATCAAAGTTACACCTGACATGTGTTTTAGTATCACTTTTAATAAAGTTTGTATGATGTCTGTATATAATATTAGTCCTTAAATGCAAGATATTTCAAGTGTACCTGAAGTACACATGCAAAAGATTTAGCACACACATACTTCAGAGGTAAAGCGATGAAGCTGCGTCCAAAATATTCCTGGTTCTGGGTTCAATTATAGTGATTTTCCAGGGTAATTAGTAAAGCATTTATTATATGACTGTACTTTAACACAAGAAAAATGGGCCACCGTGTTTCCCCAGAGTTCTGTTAAATATATTTTTTTCCAAACACGATTGATAGAATATGTATGCAAACATGGATCAATTGTTAGAGAGACCAAATTAGGATTTGCCTCAAGGAATGAGTGAACTAATTTTTAACCCTAGCCTAATTGAGGTTGAGCCATGTCTGGGGCTTGTAGAAAGACATCCTATTTTGAGTACTAATGCTACTTATTTATTTATTTATTTATTTACAGTGGTGTTAATTAATACCTTTTCTTTACATTTTTCAGCTATCATTTTACTTGTATTTTTTTTTTTTAAATATAAAATTATGATATACTTCAACAGGCAATATTTCTCATTTTTGAGTTTTTAATCTGATATATATATATATTATTTCAGCTTTATTTACAAGTGACACATCCATTAACTATAAACTACATTAACTATAAAAACTTGAGTTCAGTTGTTGCCTTAAAACTAAAACAAAGTATAATCAAACTGTATGTACAAGTTATTTCACCTTAACTTATGAGTGAAGTGAAGTGAAGTGAAGTGACTTGTGGCCAGGTATGGTGACCCATACTTGGAATTTGTGCTCTGTGTTTATCACATCTAAACTGCACACACACACACACACCGTGAACACACACCATTTCTGCGGCGCCCGGGGAGCAGTTGGGGCATCTGTGCCTTACTCAAGGGTCTCACCTCAGTCGTGGTATAGAAGGTGGTTAGAAGGTGCTGGTTATACACTCCCCCAACCTAACTGACTTAAAATATTAAGTAATAAAAAAGTAGGTTAAAGGTAAATTATATGAAGTGTTTCGGAAAGTTGTTTCAACTTAAAATTATTTGTTACCCCGCTGACTTCTAATCAACAAAATGTCACTTAGTACAACTTAACATTTTAAGCTAACCAAACTTAACCTTGAGTTAAGTAAACTAAAAATTTTAAGTCAGCGGGGTAACAAATTATTTCTTTTTTATCAGTATCATATTGTATGTTGCCATAACTTATTGATCATGTAATTTGTCTCTAATTACATATTATTTTACATTATTATAAAGTTTAATTTTTTTTGTTCAGGATATCAGTATTTAATAAATTGATTCTATACAATGTATTTATAATGTCATTCCACTTTGCCTTTCTTGCTTCTCTTTGTATTCAATTGCAAAGTATTAAACTCCTAAATGGATACTTGTTATGTAGAGAGATATACTATGTGGGAGAACGTATAGTCGTCTAATAACAAAAAACCTCTGGCTGATTAGATCAATGTGTGGATCAATAGAGCTCTAAATAGAATGAGACACACTAAGGAGCCCAGTCTCGCCCTGCACCTCATGTCAGCTCTAATAATTGGCTGTGGCCCCGTGGACCAGCGAGGGAGTTGTTTGCTGAAGCCAGATCTCTCGGGAGAGAAGCCAGACAGTATGGTGGGAGCTATGCATACATATATATATATATATATATAAACAACTATTGTTGTTTTTGTTGTATTGCCAGTTTTTTGGGGTTCTCGTGGGGCCTGATGGAGGTGGTTTATAACACAAAGTCCAGAGTTACAGTCAAAATTTGAAGTTTGAGAAAAACCTGAATACTACTGTTTCAAACTCACAAACCTAAGCTTGAAGGGCAAATGCGCTGTGAATAATAAATCAGAATTTCTGAAAAAATGTTTGAGTTATTTCAAGTTGCAGGTGTACTCTGAAAACACATTTACAGTAGCTAGCAGGCAACAACACTTTTATTGTTGAATGTGTTATGTGTATTATTTCTAAATGAAAGTAATGTATTATATTTATAGTAAATGCAATTATCTGTCAAACTATGGACTGAACCCACCCAGGTCAGGTAATATGGGTTTTCTAAAAATATCTTATTTGCAGTTTGCAATGTAGCTGCCCTTCGTTGTAAACAGTCTGCAAAGTTGTTAATCAAAACAGTGCATGATAAAGAAAGATATTGTCTCTCAAAAGAAAGAGTCGACTCAGAATCGAGTCGTTACGTTTTCGAATCTTCTGCCTGCTACCAGTATACATCACTAGGTAACATATTTGTTAAAGTCAAAGCCTTGTGAAAAATCTGTTTGTGGCGACCAATTGACACAGACTTGCCCATCTGACCAATCAGAGCTGGCTTATGGAAGGAAGGGGTTCACTAGTCTCGCGTAGCTAGCCAGACCTTCAGACTGACGGCTGAAGGTCTGGAATTCATTTGGTCATGGCCCGCCCATAATGCAGTTTGACCGACATGCCAAACAACCAATCACAGTTCGTTTCGTTCACCATCACGTTTCGGGGCGCGGAAATGTGCCCACAACAACAGAACGACCTGCAACAAGTCAGTCAGCATAGAAAATCCCGATGCGACGTTCGTGGTAAACATCTGTTTGAAGCATATCTCTACACTTTTTAATAATTCTGGAGAACCAAACACAATACTGAATTGGCCAGCTGTGATGTCAGCATCTGTTATCGCATGTTTGCCAGCAAACGTGGCTGGTATTCCCTTCTCAGTTAGGTACTGTAACTTCACTTGATCTTCCGTAATAGATAGGATGTCCTCTAAGTGCCTCAAACAAAACTCCTGGACATCTCTTAAAGAGTCTATGCCGTGAACCTCGCATACTTTTGAGAATCCAACGTTTAACTGATCTTAATAAATGCTTATTGTCACTCATGTAAACAGGATAGTTTTTTTCCGCAATCACACGTCTGCGCTTTGTTTCCCGGCAGACCAAAAATAAACGCGACACTCGCGTCCCCCGGAAATTCGGTATCATTTGATGCCTTGTACCATATGCATCAGACGTTTAGCCAACCTTCCGTGGGCGTGACGTCTGAGGCTGAGAGTAGGGGTTAAGCCTTGTCTGTGAAACCGGGCATAGTGTGTGTACCTTTTTCTCTACAGTTCTCTACAGGGATTGGCTGTTGTGTAACACCTTTGTGATTTTCAAACTATAATCTTAAAAAAATTTAAAAGGTTTTCCAGCAGTTCACCTTGACAAACTTTTCTAGTCTGTTTTGTAATATTGTCTAAATCTTCTTCTTACAGCTGAGGATGACAGTCTGGCCTCCAAGAAGAAAGTCGCCATTGAGGACATCTTCAGCGGGAAGCTCCACGCACACGACCCTAAGGCAACATGGATTAGCAGTGAGTGACGGTTTTATTCCCTGTTGTTCAGATGCCAGCACTGTGGGTGGATGCAGGACCTTTTTTTATCATCTCATAACACCAAAGAAAGAAATTGCATCAGGATCTGCATCTAAAGCCTCATACTGATCGAATGCAATCTCTGTGGTACATTAGATGAAAATCCCCATTTAATATGGACAGGTGTGGAGATATATTGTTGCCCAGCATTCCATGTTCTTTTCTTCCTTTGTTCAGGCTTGAATTCTTTCACGAGCTTAGAGGCACTGGGTTTTCACCATACTCTTAAAGGAAATGACTGCAGACTGAGAGTCACTTTATTGCCTTTTATTGACTCTAAAACTGGGATAGGACTGTGTATTACTTTCCATTTCAAACCATGCAGCATACTGTACCCATGCAGCAAAATCTGGCTAGAACCACTCAGATTTTGAGATGTAAACTCATAATTTACACACACATACATACATATTAATATATATATATATATATATATATTAGGGATGCAACAATACTGATTTCAATAGGTACCTCGGTTTTTTAACGCGGTTTTCGGTTTGGTTCGGTTCTGTTGGCTTGACACATAACGTTTTGTGGTTTTTTTTGTTATTCTAT
>JAUMHQ010000045.1:4906561-4919865 GCA_032361165.1 Enteromius paludinosus | reverse complement strand
CACTCAGACGTCCTTATCAACCGCACAGTAACCCACTAAAACACCCAGACACCCTAGCAACATGCAGAAAACACTCATGAGACCCTTAACAACCACACAGTAACATGCTAAAACACCCAGACACCATAGCAGCAAGCTAAACACTCAGAGCAACATGCCCACTGACACTCTGACATCCTTAATAACTACATAGCAACATGTAAAATATATATTCAGACACCTTAGTATTCACCTAGCCAAGTGCAAAAAAACGTTCAGGAATAATAATACACTGTGGACTTTGGACTGTTATCTGACAGATTTCTTAATAAAACAGGATATTCTCTCTCTCTTTCTCTCTCTCATGTATTTGTATATATACACACACAAACAGACACACATTCATAATGAGACAATCGAATAAACTTATTTGTTTTCTTTTGTCTGTCAGATCTACCCAGATGAAGGCCACTTCCTCCACTCGAGAGAGTCTCAGCTACATCTGAGTCAGTCGCTGGTCAACTTCTTCGTGGAGTGTTTTAGACCCCCAGAAATACTGACTGAAGAAAAAGTGGAGCAGGACAATGAGGATGATGGTTAAAATTCTACTCAGATCCAGCACAAGCCAGCTTACAGCCCAATATGCAAACTCTTTCCCTCCACCTCACCCTCCTCCATCCCCATGGTAATTCTGATGGCTTCTCCTGAGCCTCTGCATGGACCATGCCCCTCAACTCTGATTGGCTCATTGGCTCCAGGAAAGAATCTGAATGACTTGGTGATACAAGAAGCAGTGGAGGTACATGAAAAACCATTTCATACTCCCAGCGCCACACAAGCAGTACGAGAAAACCAACTGGACGTGTGAGATTCGGTCATAACTCTATTGCTTGTGTTCTGTAATTCATGCATTGCTGACAGAAAGCTTTAAGAGATGACAGCACAATATACAGAAGAACGATTGGCCGGAATTAGAAGCTGCAGATTTACCCAATAGAATTATTTTCCCTGCTGCGTAACGTTTTGATGAGTTCAAACCAGTTTAGGTCCTTTATTTGGGTATAAAAGTCCTTGTGAACCCATTCGTTTCTGTCGTCAATGTCACTGTAATTCATGCTGAATGAATTAGCAAAAAATATTTATAAAACCATTTCATGTGTCAGTTGAATGTGGTAATTTACATTAAAAAAATTATTGGAGCTGAACAAATGTTCATAAATCGTATACATAAAATGTTTATGCAGGAATTAGTTCTGTGCATTTCATGAGGCTATTTGTTCATCAAATGTGCAAACAGTTGCTTTAAAATCAATCCGTTGTTGTTGTATCCATATCAGCATGTCGGCACAATGGCATATTGTTCATTTGTGAATCGGCCCATTCTGAAAAAGGACAGTCTTGACGATTTTTTTTTTTATGTGAGTGCAGCTGCAAATGTCTATGGTCTATTCATTTAGTCACTGTGCCTTATTGGAGTGTACCTGCTAAAGACAGGCAGTCCATGAGGTAGGTTGAATAATTTATGGGGGAAAGAAAAGAAAATAAAGTTTTATGTTATCAAAGAGAACCATGCCACAATCCTGCCCAGAACATTTTCTTTACAGTCCTGTGTACTAGTTGTAAAGTAATCCAGTAGATTAACTGTGAACACAGAATTCATAGGACTAGGGTCTTTGGGCAGGTTTGTGTTTTGTTTGGGGTTTTAAGTCATGCGTGGTTACAACGGTCTTTGAAGAACGTTTTGCATAGAATATATTTTCTTGCTCTATAATTTGGCATGGTGGCAAGAGGGTTTCTTTTGTTTTAATGCATCTACGTGTCGTTACTTTTGACAGCTTGAATGTTCCTATGTGGTTCCACTCAATTTATTGTTGTAAGTGAAATCCTGTCTTGTAAGCAGATGCACTGATGTGTAAATTACAACTGTTTTGGTCCCTACTTGTGTGTACCTTGTACATAAAGCATTTTGAAAGCTATTTTGTTCGTTTCTTCATATAGTTTCCATATGGCTGCATTTACGCCGTTCACATTTCTTGAAAAAGTAGTTACAGGGTTTTGTTTTAGCCATCACAAACATAACGCAAGTCCCTGTGATAGCAGTCTGCCCTCTTGTGGAGCCAATCTGAAACAAATGAGGAAATAATTCAACAGGACTAGATATTTATCAGACAAAAAGGGTTTATTTTCCAGTGTTTTACAATGTGCGTCCACCACTTGAGCAGACCCAGCATGATACAGTTAGGGAAGCATTGTTCACACACGGGGAGACTGAAGACCCCCAGAGATGATAAGCACATTTGCCTTCACTCTCCCAGGTCCCTTAACCTCACCTCTGTTTCGTACAATTCTTACAAAAAGAAACTGATGCAATGAAGATGACCGGAAGAAGAGGAGCAGAACATGAAATAGATATGTACATTTAAGTTACTTTACAGGAATATTTAAAATTCAAGTCTGGTTAAAATACCAAATGCAAAACAAAATAATGTATTAAAATAGTGTTAAGACCGAGGAGGAATGCTGTAGGAATGGAAGCGTCTCTTTTTCCTGTGAATGAAATCTGGCTGAGATGAGTTAAAAAGTAATAATAATAATAATCATCTTTTAAACTTTTCTTTTACACCTTAATGTATCTGAAATGTGGCACCTTCAACAACCTAAGACCAGTATTCAATATGAGGCACTTTCATGATCCAAAGACACCTGATTTATACTTTAACAATCCATTCTTTTTTTCCAGCTTTATGCCAGAGACAGTAATCATGTCTCAGTAGTCGTAGTACAACAAACAGCAACAAGTACACTGCAAATTGCATCAGTTAAACTGAATTCCTTTTTGTCTTCCGTTATTTAAAAAAAAAATTGTTTACTGTGCCGAGTGTCTGCCATGCACTGCACTTAAAAAAAGAAAAACGAAACAGACATCGTTCCAAAGCACAGCACGCGAAGCAGTCCAAACACAGGCAGAATAAACAAAAAAAAAAAAAAAGCACAGAAAGGGGAGATATATACACTACATAAATGAAAATGGCAGTTTGTTTAGTATTACAACAAGCAGATACATTCTTGTTTTGGTTACTGAAGGATCTATCGAAACACCGGGGGCCTCTTTACACTTTCAGTAAAATAAATCTTTTATCAAGGCTCAAGACGCTCTAGTCTTCTCAACATCCTATTGACCTACCTGCTCAGCCTATTTCTCGGTTACTTTCTTTTAACTTCCAAGCCATTTGGACTAAAAACTGCTCCATGATGCAGTATCTCAAATCTAAAATCTACACTCGGCGGAATTCGAGCTCTCCCAGTTTTTCCAGCAATACTGCACTTCGGCCAACAGTGAGAGGGCCTCTGTTCACTGATCGGTACATAATTTCATTCACAGAAGGAAATATCACAGGATGTTTTAAAAACATTTCTCTCAACGCTCAGAGATCGCTAATTAGCAATTTCATATACACTTTCTCCCGATCACACGTCACACACGCACTCTCTCTCATGATATCGACTCGTTGATGCCAACATGGCTTACAAGCATCGCTCAAGTACCTTACAACACGTCAAAACTCAGACATTCAAACCGCGTGCTCATATATAATATACACGAGCGCACACTCTTTCACAGGTACTGATAGAAACGGGAACGGACCACTTGAGCACCAGAGAGTTTGTGAGGGTGTGCATCTGCAGCCAGGCTTAGGCTCTTGCTCTGAGCGCCCGCTACATCTCCATTAAAGAGCTGGCCCAAGTGGGAGTGCGAGGACCCACCGGAGAACAGGTCCCGTGATCGGGAAGTGTGCAGGTCCAATACATCCAGACTAACTTCGGGATTGCTGGCACGGTGTCGCTCTCGAGCAATCCAGTCTCTGATGGAGAAGTCCTGCGAACTGCATTTGGGCTTTAAGCGATCCATAGCAGAGAGCTCATTGCCCTCAACTCTTTGCCAGTCTCCAATTACCGACAGCTCAGCAAAGTCCCGCTGACCACCCATGGTGTGCCTGCGACGGATGTTGCTTTTCCGCTTACTTCGAGTCTCGGGTGACCTGGTGCGCTGGGAACCCACCCCGAACATGTCATCTGCAGACGTCCTCAGTCGACACTTTAGCCGGTCTGTGATTTTGATTCGCCACATGGGTTCAGCTCGCTCCGCTTCGCTGCGAGAGGAAGAGCTCAAACTGCCAGTGGACCGGCCTTTGACTGCTTCTAGTACTCGTGAGATTCGACTCGACTCCTTGTCGCTGCGGTTCCCGTCTGCTGAAGACTCGCTGTCCGTTTTCTGCCGGCTCCCTCTCTTGCGCGCCAGGGTGTCACACGCAATGATTCGATGGGAGGGGATTAGGTTGGGTACATCTTGCAAAGGTGTGGCGCTGCCCTCCGGTTGGTTGCTATCTTCGGTCGGCCCGCTATCTCTGCCAATGGCGAAGACAGATAAATCGCTCTCACTGTCAGTCTCCATGGGTCGTCCCTCACTTATAAGCTCGCTTCTTTCATCGTCAGCATCATCCCCGCGGCTTTCAGCAACAGACTGCACCTCTGGACTTAGAGCGATGGACTCCACCCCTGTGTGGAAGGTCATGGAGGAGGTGGTGGAGTAATCTGACGTGATAGAGCAGACCTCGGCTCCTGGGCCCATCCCTGTGCTCTCCATCCAGTGGCCTGGTGTCCTCCCGTGCCTCATCCTGGGGACTGAGGCCTGGGAGCTGGTGCTGTTAAGCGTGCCCAGATCCGAGACGCATCCGTCGTCGTAGTTGGAGGGAGGATCAGACAGGGAACTTTGGCGAGTCATGCGATAACTAGGTTTGGGTGATGTGATGATCTTAGGTGAAGGACAAGTCTCCTGGGGCAGATGTTCGGAAATGAGCTGCTTGTTTTCAGAGGTTAGGTCAAGGCTGTCTCCTGGGCTTTGCTCATCATCCTCTGTCCTTTCTATTCGGTCATCAAGTCCGACCTCACTCTCAGCATCCTCAGTTTGGTCATCAGTAAGCCAATTTGGATCCTTTTGCACCGGAAGATCCTTCTTAGAGAAACTAGCGTCTTGGTCATCATCAGAGCTGCTTGGATGAGGCTTGTCCTTAGGCTTTTTGCGTTTGCGGCTAGCAAAGATTGAAGTACGCAGCAGCTCTCTACTATATTGGTCCTTACCAGATCCCCAGGAACCCTGCTACAGAACCAAGCACATAAAAACAAGCGCAAGTTTTAATGCAATGTGATCAATCTCAGGGAATTGGCTTCAGAAGCAGGCATCTTCTCCTTTTGTAAAAAGCTATTTTGAAAACACTCACCTTTGATTTGGCAGAGTCACTGGTGGTAGAATCTAGTGGAACAAGGAGAGAAAAAAGTAAGCAGGCTATTTCAAGTGGAATATAGCAGGGACAAAGAGTCAGAGACATGGGGAGACTGAAATATAAATATCCTTCACCACAACAGCAGTGGAACAGCACAAACAGTGGAGTCATGTAGAGATCTGAGAGATGAAGGGCGACACACATAAGCCGTTGCACAGAAAGAAATGGAGGAGAGAGAAATGAGTGATGACAAGAACCCGGCAGTGTGCAGTAAGACAGGAGGCAGCTCATGCAAACATTCACACAGACAGACAGCCTGTCCACAGTTAAACCGCCAATCACTGACAAACACACACACACACACACACACACAGAGCCAGCAGAACATGTCTACAGGCATTCTTTCCCAACTCAGAGACATCACCAAGGCAGGGATGGACATCTTTACAGCTATGTATTAAGGGGTGAGAGTTGATGCGAATTTGGTCGGAAATTGGAAGCTGCTGCTATTTTCAAATGGCTGAGTATGCTTGATTATTTTTGTAAACCTACACTATTTGGTCATATTGCATCATGGGATTCATATGCTGAATACACATGCACATTGGGTCACTTAGTCACAAAAACACTTGTTTAGAATTGTGCTTTTTCCACAAACATCTTTTTCTATTTTTAAAGCAATAAGTGGTTAGAGAATTAAAATCACACAGTAACTATTAGCTCAAATAACAGCGACCATCCAACTATATTAACTGTGACAAGTTTAGATATGGGAGATTTGAAGTAAAGCATAATAAGGTGTTTTATATAAAACAGCCACAGAGATGCCAAGTTGTTTTAACACTAGAGGTCGCCATGTAGATGCACGGTGCTTTGCTAAATGGACCAGTTCTAACCAAAGCTACTGATTAAGTCCAAAGTATACTTCTGTCGTCCGCTTTCCGCAACAGTCCGCGCATTGTCCATATGCAGGTCAATTTTGTGTCTCCATAAAACAGTGCAGGTGTGATGTCAATGTGTCGAATGCATGTGTCAAACTCGTTCATCCGCAGTTGACAATACTTTGCACGCTGCGTGGACACGGCTGTGCGCGAGACAGAGTGGAGCACGGAAAAAGAAGTATGCCAGGTCTTCAGCCACACTGCACTGAAATTACCAGCTAAATGACCGAACTATGTTCAAAAATCATTCACTTGTGTTGAACGGTATCAGCTTGTTGGTGCAGAACATGGAGATGCAGAATGAATTAAAGCACTGAGAGACTATGACAAGGGACAACAAGGGTCAGATATGACAGGAGGGCAGAAAGGGGCTAAAGGGGCCAAAGCTACGAGGAGGAAGCGAGTCCTTACGACCGGCTACTTCACCACTCAAAAGCCCCTTTGCTCACTCTCCTTCAAGAGCTACTAATGCTTTTGAATGGTACGATATTCGTCGGGAGCTTTATGATTTGAGCCGGCTCAGCCCCTCACCACACCCCTTCAGACATCATCAATGACAGTTACGGTATGCCACAAGACTGGAGGAAATCCTGAAGACCATACCATGCTAGAACTCCTTGCGGTCAGCTTCAGAGACAACGAGAGACAGCAAAGAGGCTTTTCAGACACATTACACCATCACAGCTCTGTATCCTCTCTGTTAATAATAGTCTTATAAGATATGAAACGTGCAACACGACGATGACAAATATCAACTTCTCTGACACTCTTTTTTTGTTTCTTTTGTTTTCTGGTAGGTTTGTCCCGGATTCGCTTTCAATTTATAAGAATCGGGGATTTCTGCAGACTAGGCAGCTACACTGGGGACAACACTCCTCCTTCTTCCTACAGTCCCAGCTGTCCATCACAGACATTACAGAGTCCATCAGTGACATCACCGAGTGATAGACGCCGCCCACTTGGCCTGTGTCAAGATTGGGTAATGTGTGAGCAGTGCTGGACAGGGACAAGGGAGAAGAAAACACTAGAGACAAGATGGGTCAGACGGGTAAACCTTTGGTGGTTTATCATTGGTTTTTCCATTTCTTTTGGGAAAGAACACGCCGGGTTAGCACAAGAGAAGGTAAGGAGGGAAAAGAACTGAAAGAAAAGGAGGAGTGGAGTCATAACGGAGACTAAAGCATTGGGGGGGGGGATGACAATGAGTGAGGTATAAACCAATACAAACCAAAGCAAAAGGAAAAGTCTGGAGAAATCATAGCATTGAAATAAAGGCAACAAGTCTAAAACAATGGCGGAAGGTAAAGAAACAATTAAAATGGAAAAAGGTTGATTCATAAGCTTCACATACATAGGAACTATTTTATCCAATTTTCAGAAAGTTCACCAAATACGTTTGACCAATGCAAAATTGCTAAAATAGTTCACCTTTACATATGCACTAAGACATTTCTGGCAAGCTCGCTTTTTTTTCTCGCTTTAAACATTGACAG
The DNA here is from genome assembly GCA_032361165.1 of Enteromius paludinosus. Classification (NCBI taxonomy): domain Eukaryota; kingdom Metazoa; phylum Chordata; class Actinopteri; order Cypriniformes; family Cyprinidae; genus Enteromius; species Enteromius paludinosus. The sequence continues at coordinate 4,912,170 of JAUMHQ010000045.1, read as the reverse complement.
ATCTAAATGGAAAGCATGAGCATCTGCTACTCATCTGAAATATATTAAGAAAGTCTGAACATATACACACAAAGCAACATCTGAACACACTGAACGTCTCACATTGGTTTTAAGTAATATCCATTTTGCTAAATGTATATCCCTAGCCTGGAACAGTTGGACTATGAACGCAAGATTACCTGAGACGTCTCCTGGGGATGGAGCGGTGCGGCCAATGTTGGTCAGCAGATGGTCAATGTTGGGCACAGGTTGAGACTGAACTGTGCTCTCTTGCTCCACGGTGGTCTGACATAAACAACGAGAGAGGTGAAATTCATTCATCATTTTCACAAGGCAAAGTGAACTTTCAGTGCCGTCTAAAGCAGCGTACGTAACTAACAAATGTTGCCTTTTTCTTTTAAAACACTGTTTGCAAAGATTATGTGTGAGCAGTGGCAGCTTCAACCACCATGCAAACCATGCAAATGCTTGAGGCCATGGTGGGTCTATCATGTCTATAAAGTGACTGGGAAAAAATCCATGTGTTCTTATTTACCAGCAAATCAGGACTTAAAATCAACTGTCAATTTCTTGCAGGTTTACAGTCTGCTACTGCATAAAAGTGAAGAGCAGAATAGTGAAATTGGTTAGTTTATTAGTTCTTTGTTGGTTTTGTATTCAGCTTTTGGAAAGACAAAGCAAGTCTGCATTTAGCAGCGGTGGATTTAACTCGCCGACCACTATCCACAGCCTTTTAAAGACAGAGAGGGTGAGCACTGTATGCTATGAGTTAAACCAGCTCTCATCATCTCTGTATAAAGATGCAAAGCTGCATGAAGCTATATCAAAGTAAGCTTCTAACTTGCCTCGCGCCCTAGTTTCAGAGATACCTGTAATGCAGCTGTTCTGTAAAAATGAAATAATGCATCAGTTCTGAACTCCCAAAAATGGTAAATCTGCCCCGGTAAGGGAGTAGGAAGTTCCTCGATGTTATCTGCGACTAAATAGTTCTACACAAGCAAGGTGGACCAGGTGGAAATAGGACAAAAGTGAAACTGAGAAAAAACGATGAGGATGATGTTTCTGACCAGTGTTACCCTGGAGACTCGAGTCTCCACTTCTAGGAAAATGACAGCAGTGTGATGTTTGTTTATGGCTCAGAAATCCGCTCAGAGAAGAATGGCAGGAAGCTACAGACTCACCGTTGGCTCTTCATCTCCGTCTTCTGTGAAGAACCAATCATACTGTGAAAGAGCAAAGCAGAACGTTAAGCTGAATTCAGACATCAATTTACACAGAGATGAAAGGTAAAAAGCTCTTACTTGCTGAATAAGAGTCTCAACAATCTTGTACTGATCAGGCATGTGCGTGACCATGTGCGTCATGTTGTCTTCAGAGGTTCTGACTAGAGTTGGGCCAAACACAATGGCCAAGTTACGTGGTTCCATCTAATTAAATACAAAGAAAGCATTCATTAATGGTTTCCTATCCGTATTCTGTAATGGAAATAACTGACATCACACAACAAGCATTTGTGCTTCTAGGTTCTTCAGACAAGCTATGACAGATAAAACTGTGCAACATTGCACTAATTTTAATGATCTGATTCAATGATATCATTTTTTACCTTCTATGAAAGAGATGATTTACAGTAAAGTAATAGTATCTAGAAAAGCAGTTTAAAGTATTTCCATTCATCATTTCTTATAGCAGGTTGTTAAACTCACACAGACAAGGTAAAGGAAAAAGAACCTCATACCTTGTTTTTCTCACAGTTTTCAGAGACAGTTTTGAGATGTCCCGAGAGGAACTTGAGCGTTTCATAATGATGGTCTGGTAACTCATGAATCTGAGCAGGAAAAACAGTTTATATCTGATAAATATACAACATATAACATAAATATATGATGAAAAAAAAAATATTTTATTGTTGATTTAAAGGATTTTTCTTTCTCCAATCTAGTAAATGTCAGTATTTAGTAAATCAAAAGTGGTCTTCAGATAAACCATACCAATCTCTTCAGTGATTTTAACCGCTCAACAGGGTCCTCCATTCGATTGGCATCAATAAAGTTGGAATATTTTTCTATGATCAGAGTAAACAAGCATTATAATGACATTCCCGAAGTGTATTAATCAGGGTCCCCATGTCAAATGGTGATAAAATATCACAGCCACACAAATAAAATCTAAGATTCAATTCAGAACTTCATGACTTTGCATTTTATCATTCAATTGCCTTGCTTTTTTTTGACCATGCGAGTTAGGATCTATGTTGTCCTCTAGGAGGAGTCCTTCCTCCACACATGGAGAAAATAGAGTTTGGATACAAGATTTTCTCAGATATGAGATGCTCTCTATGAGAGACAGGGCACAGTATTTTCCATGTGCTTTGTGCAAAACCAGAGGAATCATCTATTCTATATGATCGTGTCTCACCATTGGTAAAGAGAGGCTCGGGAAGTTTCCTAAAAAAGGACTTAAGCAAACTGCTGATCACATTGAGGTCTCGCCACTTCTGCTGAACAAAATGAAAGCATAAAGATCAGGTCCTTATGGCACTAGCTCTCATGTATAATATCACACAACACAATGCGTTTACTCACGTCTTCCTGGATATCAACGTCTGCCATGCCTTTAGTGTCTAGTTCCTCCTGCATGCTCGAGATGGCAGCATTGTTTCCGGGCACTCTATAAATGCCTGTGTACTCCAACCCTCTTTCCTCCACCAGCTTACAACACACCTCCACAATCAAAGGCACAAACTGTAGAGCATAGTAGTTAGTGTTATTTTTAATATCATCTCACAAAACTCAACAAGTAGGTCATTTTTTGACCAAAGGTCAAATTTGCATTGAAATTTTAAAATGGAATCTATTTTCTGAACCACTCATTTTACGATCATGACATGAATTTATTAAATGCAATTTATTAATTTACACAAATTCCATTATTTTAAGTAATTCTCAGAACTGCAGTATATATATATATATATAAAAAACATTAAAAAATTTTAAACATTCAGACACATACAGGAGGAAATTTACTAATGATGTAAAAATGCAAAAGTTCAAGGCTCAAGTTTCTTAATGCAGAATGGGTTTTCTTATTTGCTCTTGGAGGGAAATGTAACCTTGACATGTTAATGCGAGTTTCACCCATAATGGTCTAATTGGCATTATGCAGTAGTGCATTTGTAATCTCTGGCATTTCTTACTCTGTTGGCTCGCGCAGGAGGGCAATTATCCAGTCGTACGCCAAATGTAACACCAGCAGTGGGCCTCTTATCTTGAGGCTTCTTCTTCAGTCCTGGAATTCCTCTCCTCCAAGCGGCTTTATCTCTCGGAGGACTGAAGTCATCTGAGACAGATATCACTGACATTAACATTTCACTGAGTACATGATGGGTCTTTGTGTTAATTCATAATACCATGTGCTACCTTTACTCCTCTCCTGTTCATTCCTGGGCGAGTAGAGGCTCTGACTCTTACTGCTGCCGCCCCCCAGCAAAGTGTGTCTAATGCTGAGAGACTGCCGTGAGGTTTTGGGTGATGGCTCTGTCTTACTGCTGGTTGCACTGTAAGAAAACACAGATTACTGAAGGCTGAACACAAGGCAATCTTATGCAGCTCAACAATATATGCAAGAAAAGAAGAAAAAAGGGAATGTTCAAAAGGCATCAAAAACTAGTGAGCTGTGCACCAAGGCAATATTTTTAGCCATTACAGGCAGGCTTTCATCAACTGGGACTGTGCAATTTAGCGGGGGATTGTAGGTGGAATTTAGTGTGATTTTTCTGATAAAAATTGCAATTGCGTAGATTGAAGCAGCTCCAGATTTGCCAAAAATGTTTTAAAAACAATAATATGACTATAATAATAATAATGTTAATACTATTACTATGGATAAAAACAACAATTATTATTACTACTACTACTAAATAAAAATAAAACAAATATTACTATTGTAATTTCATCGTACAATTTCAAATAATATAATAAATCAAAATTCAATTTCACAGTTTAACTGTAAAATCATCAGATGATTTCTGAGAGGTTTTCATTACAGCAGTGGAAAGATGGTTGACACAATCTGCACTCCAATAGGAAACTGCCAGTTCATTGTACTGTAGGTACAGCAGAATCAACTTTTCTCTTTTTTAACAGTGGTTTATTGAATAAACTCTGTTTTTAAATTAAAAAGTCTGTCATCACTGCAGTAAAACACATACTGCTGTTTATGGTGCTGTTGTAAAGAGAGCTGAAGTGCTTCTAATTTGAGATGTATAATATTTTTGCAAAAAGTACAGTATATACAGAATTCACGAGTTCATGCTTCGTCATTAATGAAGAATTTGGTGTGCTGTCTGGGGAGCGAGCCGAGAGAACGGCGGACTCCGAACCATAGTGGTTTGAACCCTAGCAAGGGCAAGAGTTCGGTGTTCGGCTCGGTCTCCATCTGCCCCCCAGAGGAAGGCGTGAAACGTGAAAATAGCGGAAAAGGGGCGGAGGAGGGATGCACGAAAGCGATTAATTCGTCCAGCGATCCACCCGAAACTATCTTATTTGCAAAACATTCACTTATTGCACATCTCATGTTTGAGAAAACTTGGGAGTTTGCAAGACAGACTTGCTGGTCACTATGACATGTTCTTTACCTCATGGATATATACTCCTTGAGCTTTCTGTTGATCAAATCAGTGCTGGTTACGGCAGCGTTCTGAAAGCACAAGACAAAGAATCATTGACATCGTGGTAACATGCAAACCTGAGAGTAGAGCAACATTTGACTGATTTTGAGTGTTAAAGGAAACCAGTTCCTCTGGCAAACACAGGAGATGAATATTAACAAATAGCCTACCCATAATCCCCACACCTTCAGTAAACGTCCCCTCGACACTGATTTCAGCAGATGACAAAGCGTTGTTGTGTTAGCAGTATAAGCTGGTTTTCACATGGTTTCGTTTCAGGACAAAGTTATGCAATACTGTGATGCTTGACGTGGGCCACGGACTTCACTTGATGCTATTAATCTACTCTGATTTCCAGCTCTTACTAGTTAATATATTAAATGTGCAACTAGACACGGTTTAGAAAGGAGTCAAGAATTGAGTGGTTATCCTGTTATCCTCTGTTGGTAGGTGCTAGAACTACACCATTGTGCTGAAGAAAAAAGCAACTTTGTTTATGGCGATTCCAAATTAGATGTGCATTCAAATAGTAAAAACTGCAAGCAAAATATAGATCACAAATATTTTCCTGTACACAGCAGATGCTTCACCAGAGCTGGATTTTTTGAACACCCATAAAAGCATAAAATAGATTTTTCCTAGTCTGCTGCCTTTGACGTAACAGCAGGATAGCCGATGGTGAAGGCCAACTGGCCACCAGCCAACCCAGCTTTGTCAGGTTGTCATTTCCCTGCAGTTACTGTAATTAGTCACATGGCTGTTGTGTCTCAAGTGATTGGCTAAAAATGTTGTGCCTATTAGCGAGACAGCAATAGCCTTGGCCAGTTTGATTTCCGTCGACCTCTTTACACTTAGACTATGTTTACTAGGGATGCCACAATTCTCAATATAATATTGAACCGTTCGGTACGACATCCACGGTTCAATACGCGCTTGTGAA
>JAUMHQ010000045.1:4856669-4869918 GCA_032361165.1 Enteromius paludinosus | reverse complement strand
TTATGTCCATGTACTGAACTGTTATTATTCAACCATGCCAAGGTCAATTCAGTTTTCCATTTTATGGCACCTTTAAACAAACGAAAAATACTCCAAACATTTTTCTTAATTATCTTAATAAAAAACAAAACGAAATATAATGATTTTGACATTAAACACAAAACTGAACTATTTTAATTTAATTTTCTTTCCGTGCAGATTAATGTCCGCCTGACAGCGTCCAATGCTTTTATTTTTGTATTGCATCACTCATCGTATGAAGACGTATGTAACTCCAATCGTTAGCTTTGATTAGCTTCTAAAGCCTAGTCTCTTGTCAAAAGGCTCAAGGCGAGCGCAGACTGGCAGCAGCGACGTCTGTATCCGAAACGTTCATCTCAATGAGAGCATAATCTCCCTGCTCCCAAAGTCTTGTATCTCTGATAAAACATTAATTTTGGGAAATGTTGTGCTAATGTTGGTACACAACAGCATATGATAGCAATATAAGGTACCAACTTTCACCACACAATGTTTAATAACTTTTTTTTTTCTTTCTGAAAAATAATGGTTTTGGAGATGGAGCCAACGCAGAGCTTCGCGATTGTCTGCTGTAATAATTAACAAACAGACATGAATCCTAAAAACTAATAATGTTGGAGCAAATCATTAAATTTTACTTAATTTAGTCTCAAACATAGCACTATGCCACGAAGCGCAGTCAGTTACAAAATAATTACTATTTTGGATTTTAAACTGTGCGGCTCAGTTGAAAATAAAGAGCATGTGAACATACTTCTATGTTAGTTTTAATAAATAAAAATGAGAAAATAAAAAAATAAAAAATGTTTTTTTATATTGTTTTTGCGGTATCGAAATCATACCGAACCGTGACACCACTGTATCGTATCGAACCGGGATTTTTGTGAACCGTTACAGCCCTACGGATTATATGTTTGTCTAAACTACGTCCCATTAAAAAGAGTCACAATCCTGTTATACTCCAAACCCGTAAAACAAATGTAAAAAATTAGTAATGGAGAACTGCAGGCCAAGCACGGTGAGATAAAATGATTTACACCTAGGTCTGTTAATATAAAATGAGTCACTTGCGTAGGAAACAAAACAGGAAAAAAAGTTAATATTCAAAAAACAGGGTTACTACAGAGTTTCACAATTTAGTACTCGATCAACCCAAGTTCAGCTGAGACGTGCAAAAAAATGACTAAGCTAAAAAAACTGACTTAAATCTTTTCATTCACACATTAAACCTTTGGCTCGTCTAATCAGCATGCAGGCGACAGGTTTCCCTTCCTCATCACTCAGTATGAAATTCCTAATGAAGACAGACCTACCACTGGCAGAAGAGAGACACCCTGCCCCTTGACTCTATTTCAGCAGAAAAACAGACAGTGCTGAATATTAGATTAAAAGGGAGGGCTGATGTGAGCACAAATCGGCAGATGCTATAAATAGATGACCTTCAACCCGCCGTGAATGTGGACAGGGGTTTATACAAAGGTCTTCATTCAGAAAGCCAGTGGAAAGATTCGGCAGGCTGAGCACAAAAATGTTGATTCATGGGAGTGAACTAATATCATAGCAGGACAGCGATACCCAACATAAATCACTAGCACTCGCTCACCTTTTCTTCACTTAACCCACTTCGCCTTCTTTTTAAATGGGAAAACCCTGCTTGTTTGAGAAACGCAAACAAAAAACGAAACCAAAAATCACTGCTTCTTGCCTGCAGGAAAAGATCCAGACCATGTCTGACAGCTCAAACTGAGAGCAAGAGAAAAGACGGTCAGTGTTACTACTTAACTTCCATTAAAAAAACTAAACAAACCTTACTATTCAGGGCCAAGCCGGCACAACCCACGCTGAAAGCCATAAGTTGATACCCAACTACACACAGCAAAAGAAATATTGCACATATTCTTTGACAGAGTCAGCACTCAGATGGTCCCCACATTGACCATGTGTTTAAAGCAAGAGGTTTCACACCAGCTGTTTGCATTGTAGCTGCACTGCGATCAGACTGTGTGGTTCAGACTGTTTAGAAAAGCTTCCCCCACAGATAAACGGATACTCCTCGCCTGCCAGGGAATTTCCTTCAAGAGCATCCAAAGAATTTAATTTCTTCTGCAGCACACACTTATGATTACAGTCCTTCATGTTTCTCTTGAACTACAAAGGAACTTCAGACAGCAAATAAATAAAAAAAAGTGTGGAAAAATCCAGGTTTCGCACCGAAAGGACAACAACAAGAGTTCATCCAGAGTCAAAATATTAACCAAAGCTAAAAACCTTCTAGGCAAACGCCAGGCTGGACTTCCAAACGACTTTTGATATGCAAACTCACCACATCAAAAAACAGTTTCAGCAAACTTGGCTATAAAAGGCTCAACGATATAACCATCAAACACAGTGGCTATGCATGGATAATACCACATAACAGAGAAAGAAAAAGAAGAATTTCTTTAATATGAGAGCAGAGGTAAGGCATAATGAGTAGATCTGGATGAAGAAGCAGCACAGCTTGCGCATTCCACACAGTCAGTGACAATAACAACAACAAGCACCACAACAGCACAACTTAATTCAATCTTATGACCTCAACGGCATGGTACTGCTGATATTCTCGCAAATCAACTCTGTTAGTCAGAACAGTGTTTACCATTAATTCCACTTTGGCAGACATGTTGCCTTTTGGCTACAAACTAAAAATCTAAATATGTTTTTGTGCAGTTGTCAAATTTAAAAAGGCAGCAATTTAACCAAATCTATTGTCTGTTCCGCTGTGCATTTCATAGAGAATCGAGGCACTGCATATAGATAATTCAAAGATGTAAAAAACATTAGTACTGATATTATTTTTAATTGCTAAAAACACCAATGTGAAACACACAAGAGCTCCAACTCAAGTCATTAATGGCTGGAAGAGCTCTTAATTTCGCTCCCACAATTTGCATCAGATTGATGCCTTTAATTTTAAAATGACAAAATGTTCCCGAACTCCACTAGAAAGAACAAGGTCCACCACCGATAGGAAAAGGAAACTTAGGGATATTCTAAGATCATCTCACTCCATAACTCATTTATGACAAACTTCTGATGAATGACAGGGTGTGTTTCACTGGTGTTAATGACCTTTTAATAGTGTTTTTCCTGTACTCACTATATGACTAAAGTGATGTCACACTCCCTACAGATAACGTACACTAGCTGATGTAGCTGCACACACAAAGACAAACAGTCAAATAAATAAATAACACAGGTCCTTTAGCAACTTTTATGCCTATGACAATCCAGTTTCATAATGTTTTTTCTCCTACAAACCAGTGCTACTTGTTCTGACATAACTTAATGTGAATTTTTCCTCCAACAAAAAAAACAAAAAACAAGAGAAATTCAAAATTATTCAGCAAAACAGATCAATGGTGCACTAAATTCTAACGTACATAATTATTGATAATACTTACTGGTTAGAAACATTTATGCATGGTAGATCAACTCAGATCTAGGCTGGTTATTCTAAAGGTTACGATGATGCATGATCAATCACATATTCTTTCAATAAGCATCCAGTAGAATAAACCACGGTTCTCACCTCACAGTGCAGAGATGCACCAGCATAATTCAGCTCTTCCTCATCGCCTGAATTCCTCCAATGTTTAGCCATAATTTCACTGCTGCAGCCCACATCTAGAGAAAGCTCCTCAAATCAGCTCCACGATCACACTTCAACATCCAACTGGATTTGCTTTTCCACATGTTTGGGTAAAAGACCCTGAAGGATTAAAAAAAAAACATATTTGATATTTAATAAAAGTTAAAAAAAACTATACTGACATCATAATAAAGCAATTTAATTGAATGTATATTTTTGACTTTTACTATTTTTTTATGTTTAAAAAAAATCCCTTTTTAATCTTCAGAGCGAAATTACATTATATCTGCAATTAGTTCACAGCTATGTGCACACTTTCGGATATCTAAAGACGTTTTGACGCGATTTCCGATTTGTTCTGGTTTCTTTATTTGACAGGTGCCTTAAAGTAACCCTGTTAACCCTAGTAACCAATAGACTTAGGCCAACATAAACGCCCTAAAAATCGCTTATTCCAGCTTATTTCCCGTGTGCCACATGGTTACATGCGCATCGCATTGATTTCATTCAAATGTTATCAAACTGTGAGGCATCACACACACACACACGAGCTAATTAAACAAGTTTAATCTCGTTAAAATAAAATGATAACCCTGGGCAGATAGTCTAATCGGATTGTAAAGCGGAGAGGTTTGATGTGGTGTGGTCAGATTCAACTGGTGTGTGAGCGGCTAACAGCGCTGCAAACTTTTGCTGTGAATTGATGTGACCGACTATTTATGTACACTTTAAAAGTGTCGAACTTCATTTTAACGAGTTAACACATGAAGTCCGTCGCGTGTTTAGCGAAGTTTGAGGGTTTTGAGGGACTTACAAGAAACCTTGGATTTTGGTTAGCATGAGTAGCTAGCAAAACAAAGTAAAGGCTAACTGGTATTGTAATGGCTAGCCAGCACCTACCTGTTGGGAATAAAGCGCTGATGTAACGCCGTAAACGCCCGTCGCGCACCAAAAAAAACTCATTAATTCGTCACAACTGTCTAAGCGACAGGATAGCTCCAAATCTCGTCCTCAATCCGAGTGTTTTGGTGGATAAAAACAGTATGAAAGTTTCCTATTCCCCGGTCCAACTCGACGCACACACGCGCGCGGCACTCGTTGGATCGGGGCTCGAGCGCACTCGGAATCCTTGGAAACGCCACCCTTCTCTAGCTGAGGGAGCCAGCATCCAATCAGATTCTTCCTAACACTTTACGTTTAAATTTCAGCCAATCATTGTCGTTGTTACATATTCTATTTTCTTTAAACAATCTGTTATCTATTTCACTTATTGTGCAATTATTTTTAATCTTTTTATTTCTCACTAATACTTTTTTGTTGTTGTTTAAAAACACATCTAGCGTTTTTATGAACAATAGTGTTTTGAAGTGCTGATGTGCAACAAAATAGGTTTTAGGGAGTTTTAAGAAATGTAACTATAGGTTATTATTTTAGTAGCACTGAAATGTAGTTTTCGCAGACCATACGAATTAAATAGTAATTTTATATTTCCATGTTTTCATGTAATTTTATGTTTTGTCAGTTTATTTATGGTTTATTATTATTATTATTATTATTATTATTATTGGTAGTTATTATAACTACATCAAGTTGAACCCAGATTAAAAATAAAAAAGTTGGAAACTAGTTTACATTAAAATTTTGTTTGTATGTTTGTTTTTAATGGTTTTACTATTAGCAGATATAATTGCATCCAGTATAGCAAGTTTTCAGAATCAATTTGGTCCTTAAAAAATTAATAACTGAAGCCGACCACCACAATGTGTGCACAAACAAGTGTAGAAATAAAAAAAAGTTTACTCTGGATGTCTGAAATACTTGCTGCATACTGGATGCATGTCACAAAACTGAAAGTTTGTTTAGAATAATTTAGTAAAATTCATGGACCATCAACCCAACAGTATAAATATGTTTTTATGATCAGACCCTAAACAGAAGATGAGGGTGAAAGTCGGCAGACTCTATACCCATGGGGATGTCTTCTCCTCCCATCTTTGTTCAGTTGTCATATGCTTCCAGAACAAATGGAGCAATGGTGTGGGATGGAACGTCTTGTTAGGACGTTTTGTCTCTAAACACAAAAACTGGACAGTGCTGTTTTTTTGTATTTCTCACCCTGTGCACAGTCTGACCAGACAATACAAAGAAACTGTTTGTGGTATCCTACTCGCCCCACAGATTCAACCTAAATTACTGGACACTGTGAAGCTATTTATACAAGATTTCATAGGTTTTCATAGGTATTTTATGTATAGATACTCCAGACACTTGGCTGACATTATCATTTTTATTCTTGACCACCAGAGCATACTTTTAAATTATATACAGCTGTCAACAATTGCATTGACAAAGACAATCTAGGATAATTATATACTTCTGTCTATGAACGAAATCCCTCAAATTCTTGTCCTCTCTCTCTCTCTAATACAACTGTTTGTCTGGATTACTGGAGTCACATGTTGGCCCGGTTCAAAGTAGGGTCGGGCTGTTTTGGCATGCGATTGGCAGTGGCTGTGGAATGTCTGTGCACACACGCACACACACACACACACACACACACACACTGTGTCCCACAAAGCGGACGCAAGAGGAGCGGCTGTTATGCTCACAATCTGACAGAGCTCCACTACACTGCATTCATCATCTAATTGCAATCCCAGTGCACTTAAGTCAGTGTCCGTATTTAGCAGAATATAAGTCATATGCAATGTAATATCACACTACAACACTATTTTAGGAAGCATTTTTCTGTATATAGATTGCTATGTGTAAATATTAAACTATATATGGGTATTAAAGAGTATTATACTATATATTTATGTATGCATTTATTTTAAAAAAAGTTTATATACATTTAAACATATAATTTATATGAATATAAATATATGTGTATTTATTATATATATATACAAAATAAATATACACAGTAAACACACATATATTATGTAAACAGAAAGTTTTATTTTGGATGCAATTAATTGTGGATAAATTATGTGACAGAACTATATACATATATAGTTATCAGTATATATACAGTACCAGTCAAACGTTTTAGAAAAATACATTTTTAATGTTATTTAAAGAATTCTCTTCTGCTCACTAGACCTGCATTTATTTGATCCAAAATACAGCAAAAACAGTATTGTGAAATAGTTTGACTATTTAAAACAACTGCTTACCACATTTACAATTTAGCAATGCTTTTATCCAAATCGACTTGCATATGAGCAAGTTTACAAGTGCTGCGAAAAATCTTGGTTAGTACAGCACACGTAGCAATGATTTGAACAATAATAATAAATGTTTTGAGCAGTTCATCTGAATATTAGAATGATTTCTGAAGGATCGTGTGACTGGAGTAGTGATGCTTAAAATTCTGGAATAAATCACAGGAATACATTTTACATATTGAAATATTTCACAATATTTGTTGCTGTATTTTGGATAAATGCAGGCTTGGTGAGCAGAAGGGACTTCTTTAAACCTTGTATACTGATCTTATTTTTTAAATAAATCTTAAACTGTTCAGAAACTCTTGACTAATAGTAGATATACTGTGTGTGTATATATATATATATAGTGAGTGAATTATGTTGCACGTGTTTAAACTGAAGAAATTACCCGATGCTTGTGCAATTCTCATTTCTACACACTCAGGAAAAAAAGGTACAACAAGCTCTTGCTGTGGTGGTATCTTTTCGAAAGGTACACTTTTATACCTTTAAGGAAATAATACCTTCATGTTACCAATATGGACCTTTAGGTGTGAAAGTGTACCTACTGAAAATATACCAATCTCGTGAATGTGCCTACAAATAGTACGCCAAATAACAACGAAAACTCGTGGCACAGATCCGCAAAAATGGACTTTGGCGTGTTGATGCTACGCCATGGGTAGGTGGGCTACATGCGTCTCATATGCACGCTAACAAATTTCGTATCATATGCACACCAAAACTGCGTAGCCTATTAGACGCACAACAAACACGTGGGTGTTACATAATCGCCAAGTCCGTTTTTGCGTAAGTATACAACAAGATTTTTGTTTTTTATTTGCCGTACTAGGATATTTATATGCGTTTTCACGAGACCGTGCATTTGTACCTTTTTTGTCACTTTGGATACATTTGTCTCGAACAGAAAGACTTAAGATTAAAAAAAATTTAGTTGAAAATAAATGATTTAGAAACATAAAGAGGGAGAAAGAGAAAACTTGAAAAGAGAGCCCTGTAAAAAGTGTTCAGTTTCTAGAGGCGCGCACAAATGTTCCTTTCATTCATGGCCAGCCGAAGGGGCCACCTGTTTCAGGGATTGGGTGGCCTTTGTTCCGAGGTCGTCCTGACCAGGGACTTTCACAATACTTCCCAGCCCAGGGAATTCCTCTCTCTCTCTCTCTCTCTCTCTCTGCAGTCGGATCTGAAATGGAGCCCAAGCCATGGCTGACGCTCTCTCGGGAAGCAGCCATCCCAGGAAGAATGTCAGTCAGCTGCATGTCCTCCTCCGTGTGACCAACTTGGAAATACGCCTGCCAGTTATAACCGGAAAACAGAAACAGTGTCCATCTTTGTTTAGATGGGGTCTGTACTAATTCAGTTTAAACAGTGCATAAAAAGCAAGATTGTGTGTTTGGGAAGGTCTTTTTAGACTCCCACAGAGATTAGATTACTAATATCATACTCAGATTAACCTGCCTTTATTATAATGTGGAAGGTCACAGCTTTGTGTACTACAGAGGATATGCACAGCAGATCACTTCATATTCACCTCAGAGACGGCCTGCGCTTGGGAATAGTGAACAAACCCAACAAAAAACGGTGGTTAAACAACCCAACAGAGAGAGAGAGAGAGAGAGACGCTTTGTTTTCTCAGTACACTGAAACTTGCTATTTAAATGCGGGAGTCATATGTCAGGTGTATGAATAAGGCTCAACGGCGCCGCCCATCTTCTATTGTGAATGTCCACTCACTCTATCAATGCCCCACTTTTATTTATCCAACAAATCATGAGAACAAAACTAAAACATCAGGACAGCAGCTTCATGTTGCCTTTGTATGCTACTTTTTTCTTTCTTTCTTGGTTTTGTGAAAGCCACGTAGATGAGGAACCATACTAGATTTCACTGTGAGTGCACTTGCTTGCTATGCGGCATTGTCATTGGTCATGTGGTTGCTAAGGTATTGTGAGTGGTTTGTAGTGTGTTGCTATGCAGCTGTCTGGCCGGCCCAGGTCAAAAGAGCCCAAGTCTGAATCATAATCTGGTCCTTGGATATAAATGAGGCTCATTTGAATGTGTTTTGGTCTGTTTTATTGTATATCATAAGTCTGACTGCTTGGAAAAGTAATAGCACAGATGTGGTACAAGATATATTAGTGAATTAATAGTTTTTCACCAAGGAGGCATTAAGTAGATAATCCCCCTTAAGACTGGTCCACGGCTAAATGGAAATCTGAGCCGTTTCAGCTGAAAGAAACTTGCGCTGACTGATCTTGAAACATGTCAGTGCCTTTGTTTTGTTTTAAGTAATGCTTTTTTCTAAGGCATGTTTACAAAAATGACTTTAAAATGTCCTTATTGAACTATGTCCTAATCCTGGCTTAGGCTAAACCCTGTCTGTGAAACAGGGTTCAAAAGGGACAATTTTTAAAGAAATGCTATTCCTTTGAACTTTTTTATTAATCAAGGAATCCTGATTTCTGGGCTAATGTCTGCTGAAATAAATGACAAAATATAGAAATTGTTTTAAAATAAAAGTTTTTATTATTTAGTTATGAAATAATACTTAATTTTACTGCTTTTACCGTGCGTCTGATCAAATGCACATGTATATATATATATATATGTGTATATGAAGAGTTATTATTGCCTATATTGTCACTGTAAGTGTGTAATTTGAGCAGTAAAACATGTTTAGGGGGACTGTATTTTAAAATAAATGTTGCTGATGTACTACTGCTTCTAGAGTGAAGATAAAAGGCATATTTACAGTTTATTTGTTGAGTTTTGGCCTGTTGTCTTGCCTGTGCGTATCTCTGGATATAAAGCTATCAGGCATTCAAGGAGGCAACATGAGTTACTTTTGTCATTTCCTGAAGTATCCAGTCTAGACAGAGAATCCTCCAACCTCCAGCAGAGTCAGTCGAATGCACAATACACTGTCTATCTTTAATTAGAGGCCAGAACTGACACATTGTAGAAACGCAGCACTTCTGTAACAGGAAACTCACAGCCTTAAAGATGACTTGAGAACAAAATATGCCATGACTCACATCCTTGAAACCAATTTTACAGATGGTGGTAGTGTACTTTAATTTGGGTGGAGACTGGACACAAAATAGGTGTTGACCTTCAATTCTTATTATAGCTGTAGTTCCTCATGCCAGATAATAGCTATGCCTGATACTGTAGTAACTCTATAGGGTAAAGGATGTGAGAGATACATGGGAACTCTGGGCCAAAAGATATCTGCATAATTATGCTTCCTGCTTTTCGGCAGTCTTTGTGACCCGAAATGCTGTGTATGTAGGCAGTTCATTAAATTTTGCATGATTTGAATCCATTTTTTGCTTACTCTATAGATTTTGGATCATGTAGGCACTGGTTTACTCTCTGTAATGGGAGATCTGGGAGACTAGTTAGTATAAGAAGCTCCTCCAGCAGATCAGCGGTCAGAATGAGTTGCATTAAGAGCAAAATAGCGTACATAGCCTTCAGACACTTTGATGTTGAAATAAATCGCTATATCGCCAAGGGGGATCACAATTGAATGATTTGTAGTTAGTAGTATGTAACTATTAAAGTAACCTGTCAGTTATATGCTTTCAGACTAACGGAGTTAAAAAAAACAACAGAAAAATGTGTGTCTGTGGCAAATGTACTGAAGAACATTTCATTTAAACTCATGCCCATGCCATATCACAAGACAAATAAAATAAAAAAATGCTATTAAAACATATCTTCATTTCTAATTTTCTGTTTTCCCGTTGCATTGGAAAAATATAATAATATAAATATAATATAAATATAATAATAATAAAATATAAAAATAAAATAATGTCAATTTGATACAAATATTTTTTTAATTATTTAAAAAGATTAACTGTAATACATTTTAATATCAGATATTGGATATAATGCAACTTTTACTTGAGTCCCATGGCCTTCAGTCAAGATGATGTTTGTCCCTTTGTTTTTAAACTCAAGGGCCTTTTTAAACTCAAGGGCCTTGATTTATAAATCAATCAGATTTGATCTTTAACTGCATATTAAAATTGAGAAACCAATCAGAATTTATAAAGGCAGAAACCTATGTGAGTGTTCTTATGCAGACATCAACTAAAGAGCATGCACTAGTTAAAAAAAACAACAACAACATTATTTAAATGTACATACATTAAAATAATTGTATTAGCAAATGCGTATATATTGAGATAGCTACAACACTCAATTGCATTTGTTACTCGATTTTAAGATGTAATTTAATTCATAAAGCGGGATGCATTTAGGAATATCCTCTTTGCGTGCAGATCAAACAGGGTTAAAAGAAAACAAAAAGTGAAAGCATTTAGGATATTGCTCTAATACTTCTCATTTTGGCAGGACGCAGTGGCAGTAACAAAGAAGCTATAATACACTTCATTAATGACTTCATTTCATGCATTTGGATTACTTTGTTTTTGACAAATCACCCCATAAAGTCTGTTGCCATCTGTTAAACACGCTGGAGATCCCTGATGACATGGACAGCAGTCCTGTGGGAGTCATTAGGTCTAATGAGAGGCTTTAATGGCCAAATATCAAGTCATTTAACAGGACTGTGAGCATCAGGATGCTAATCACTGATAACATTCCCAAACTCCAGGATAAAATTGTACTGCTTCTCCCGACTTACATATTTGTGACATTTTATCTTCAATTGCTAATCACTGGTCTGTTTTAAGCATCAAAATGACAATTCATCATGTTGGCCTGACAAAATTACAGATCACTGTTGTGCAAACTTCTCTACTTTGTTACTGTAACAATTTTCCTTTTTTTTTATTAGATCCATATTGTATCAGCAACTTCTTATTAATGAGAAATGAAGACATTTAAAAATTGAAATTACACATCAACCGCATCAAAAAAAAAAAAAAAAAAAGATATGTAATGAAATATCAAAACAACATATATTACTCTGACAAGTTCATAAAATGGTAAAATTTTCATGCTGTAATAGATCGTCAATAGGTGCGCATATTAATATTTATCAACAAGCTTAAGTTCAAAAAGTGCTTGATATGGGGCAACAACTAAATACATTTAAAAGATTCAGTCAGGTACATACATTGTTATAAAATGCACTGAAATAAAAAAACTAAACTTTTTTAAAATGTTAGCTATGGGGAAATAGAGACTTAAAACCTGACTAAATTCCGTTTCTAAAAGGACGCCCTTCCAGGTCAAAAGCATTGAAATGATGTGAAAAGGTTCAAGCCTACAACTTTAAGGCCTTTAAAGATTAAGCAATGCTTTGTCAAACAAACATCAGAGTGACAAATATGAACCCGATATTACGGTCATACCTGAAACTGGATGATCTGACAGAAACGTGCCACATAATTGACCTGCACTGAACACGAGCAGAAAAGGCTGAGCAGAGAAAACAATGAGCAACAGACGCGCTTACATAACACACACCCAGGCAAACTCTGTTCCACTTCATCCCATTGTGTGTGTGTGGCATGTCTGAGTCGCCTTCTAAAGTAACAATACCACAGAAAGTGATCCATAACCAAACAAGCAGGCTTTCATCTATATTGTTCAAACCAGAAAAATGACGCAAGTGAAGAATACAAAGCATAAAACTTTAATGTCGTTACATGGAAATATTACAAAGCATAAAATTCACATAAACCTAAACTTCTACAAAAGTTGTCCAACAGTTTCTTAGGCTTTAGTTCACATATTAAATAGCTTCTGCTGGTAAATAATCATTATTATTAATTAACAGTACAAGTAAACAGCTTTCCATTATTGAATGGAACACAATCCATATTTGCATTGTGACAACACCCTATTACAATGGCCACTTGTTAAAATGAGACGCACTTAGTCTTAAAGGGACAGTCCATGCAAAAATGTTATCATTCATGGTAGTTTCAAACCTATAAAACATCTGGTCAACTATCCGTTCAATGTCTAAATAGCATACTAACAGTGAGTGTAGTATGTTAGTACACTATTTCTGCTTATTTCTTCATGCACAGGGTACATGTGTGAAGTGGATGTGGTCCGTATCGAAGGCGAGGAGGATAGTTTCATAAAGGTGTTTGATAACACATCCACGGACATCTTCCGTCCTCCAGTCAGCCTTCAGAAGCTCATATAGGAGTGAGTTCATCATCTTCAGATCTTGTATTTCTGTTTCCCTCTGTCACTGATCACACAGATGTGCTGTGAGAGAGAGAAAGATCCTATTAAGCTCTTAGTAAACCACTGCACGCTAAACAAAGATGGTTAGATGAAAATAGGAATTAAATAGATATCCATTAACAAAGATTGCAAGCAGGCTTGGTTATCAGAGGAAGCTGATCTCCAAACTGAAAGTGGTACGAGA
>JAUMHQ010000045.1:4836521-4851521 GCA_032361165.1 Enteromius paludinosus | reverse complement strand
CCATTTTTGGATAGTGACATTATTTGTGCAGGTTTCTTTACCTTCCCGCTCAGCACAGACAGGTTCTCTGCTCCTTCTACGTGAAGAACTTGAGTTGACTGGTCATTCTGGTGTGAAATCAAGATTCAATTATTATATTTACAGTTTTTCACTTTTTAAATCAAAACACAAAGAAAAAACAACAACATTTAGTATTCTAGTAAATACAGACTATACTATAAAAAAAGTCAAGAAATCAGATCAAGCTAGTGTCATCTGTTATTAAACTAATTGGATGCTATCCAGACAAAGTCATTCAGTAAATGACAAACAGTCTTTAGTTGTAAAATGTCCAGAAAAAAAGCCCTCAAAGCTAACATGGAAATCAATTCACAATCTCAAATGTTTGTGATACGAAGCATGACGAATATAAAGTCATGACGCCCTCTGTTGACCATCTACACACAATACAGTCAACGCTCACATTCACTACTGAAACTGAGCAAAATATTTTATTGACATCTAGTGGACATGTAGATGCAATTTTAATCAAAGTCAACAGAATGTATTCATCATTTTTACATATCATCATATCATCATCATATTTTACTCTAGGCCTTTACAGACATTTTAGTGACTTATACTTATGAAATCAACTGTATCATGTTCTCTCCACAAAAATGAAGCAGCACAGCTGGTTCTGAACACTGATGATAGTCAGAAACGTTTGGTCGCTTGTTCGACTTCACACAGCAGTTTACATGCAAGAAAGCTGCAATTCATTACAGTCATGAGGGAAAGCTGAGAGAATCGCAAACAAAGTGACATGTGTGAAAGAAACTTGTGATTGATCACATGATCGAAGCGGTTTCATGCTGCTTTAGCATGCAAAACACACTTAGGAAAATCTTTTTCAATTTGATCTACATTCAAATGGAAAACGGAAAAAAACAGCAGAAACTGAATGTGCTCACCAGGTAGCTCTTGAGCCGGATGAAGTCCACCCTCATGGGAAGAGTCTTGTTGTAGTTTCGGCACAGGACTTTGACGCAGTCCACCAGGTCAGCACAGAACTGATAACCTCCCTTCAGCACACACAGCACCACAATGTCATGATCGCCAAGATCATCCATGATATTTCTGGCCAGTCTCTCTGTCCTGGAAAACCCCATGGCAACCCGACAAAGTCTAATTATTCATAGAGTGCACTTTCAAGAAAAAAAACACACCTATTTTAAAAAGATATGAGTACTTCTAAATTCAAAGTTTCCACAATCCTCCGTTTTCTTTATTAATTTACTATTTTATTTAACTTTAATATTTTTTTTATTATTTTTATTATACTTTATATGCATTTTTTTCTTGTTCCTATTGTATATTTGTAAAAGTATTTATGTATGTAATTGCTATTGTTAAAATTTTTATGATTTATTTAATTTTTTTTTTTTTTTATTGTGTTGGTGGTAGGTATTACCACAAAAGGAAAAAACAGTGAATGAAAGAAAGTAGAAGTGAGTAATTGTAAAAATATGTAAATAATAAATATATATATTATATATGTATGTGTATACATTTATGTTTATGCATGTATGGTGCTTGTGCGTGTGTGTTTATTATGTCTTCAAAGGAACATTTATTTGTATACTTGTATTAAAATAATTTTTTTAAAGACATAATAAAGTCAAAACGTGTTTGTTTTTCAGAAAAATAAATAAAATAATATCTACATACTTCATAGTCATTACTGGTAAAATAAACCTTGTCATCATGAATAAGAACAACACCTAAGTGACGTGTTCAAAAAATATTAGGCTGTATATTATCATTTCCTGTGAGATTTTATTTAGCTGTTTAATACATAGACATTATTACAACTGAACAAGTTCGGGCAGTAATAAAGATTCAATGGTAAATCCTAGGAATGTCTGATGATAAAGTGGCATCTTGGCTCATATAGTCATGATCTTTTAATAGGGGTATCAAATTCTGATTTTTCAAAAGCTGGTTTTTCATTTTACTTGCAAGACTTGCAATCAAGACTAAAAATGACAAGCTAACAAGCGTGTTATGTAAACTCTTATCCACAGGCAGGGATAATTGTAGAGTAACGAATGCACATGCAAATGAATTGTCATTAACTTCTTAAAAGGAAAGGCAATTTGTTGCATTGCTCGCATATCAATCTATACCACAAAATTTCAGAATAGGTTTGCTCACATAAAAAAAGATACTCTCAAAACTACGTTAGCAGATTCATCAAGAAACATTGTTCTTTTAGTATAAATAAGGCACTTTGCTGTAAATGAGAAGTTCTAAATAAATGGTGAGTTCTAATTTTTGCTACTAAAAACATCTTTACAAACTCAAATGCATTGCTTTTTTATATATATAATATAAACAAACAGCACAAAATAAAGTGGGTTTATATTAATATAATTACATATGCATATGCAATGGGGGCCAAAAGTATGAGACCTAAAATCTAATTTAATAAGAATAATGATCTAGTAAGTCTGCACTGTGGACGTCACCATTAAGTGGTTAGATGCCTTTTTGATTTAATTTCCAGTACCTGTCCATGATAACTCCGTGTGGGATGTAGACGCACTCCAGATCTTCCGAGTAATGCTCGGGAAAGGAGAACAGTTCGAGCGGGTGACCGGGCCAGTCATCTGGGATCTGTGAAGCACAGTTGAGTTGAGATGAGACGCATGCATTTTTTTGTTTCACGTGTTGGCTACTTTTACAGCGCGCTCACAAAGTTAACAAGTCCGCGAGCTTTGATTGCACGCGCAAGTTGAATAATAAACTTTTAATTTGTGTACGAGCGCACAAACCACAATTCCTTTATCCACGTCTGTTTGTTTGCGTTCCCTTCCTGCCATGTTGGATTCTTTCAGCTCGTTGACCCAAAATCCACGAATCAATCGAACTCTTCTCGCGCGCTCGTCGTAGGGGCTGCTGATGACGACACTCGGCATGACGTCACCGGCCGCGCACATGATGGGTGTCACCGCTGGCGGAGCTTGGCGCATCGGTATGTAGCCTCAAGGTTTGGGTGTAGTGCAATCCCCAACCGGCTTCTGTTCAATCAATGCAAGTGTAAAGTTTTACACATATATAGTCATGAGAGGAAAACACCCTGTTTGTTTCCTTAGAAATACACATCACAGATGAGGTGTAGGATGGTATCATGTCAGTAATATTAGAATGTAATATAACATAATATATATTATAATCACTGAACTGAATTGCGTAGGTGTCCACATAGACCTACTTTTGGACATACAGTTTTGAACATTTAAATTAGCCTATATGTCAATAATTATATCTAGGACTATTTGTCATCCAAATCATGATTTTCACTCTGCTAGTAGAGTTCACTATCAATTACAAAGAAATAAAAAGTAGTTCATTGAATTAAACCAAACATTTTGGAGCAGAAAGAAGGAAAATAGTATTTTCTTATAGAATGCAATTCAGTGTTGTTGTTTACAATGTTTAGCCTATAAATTCATCCTAAAGGCTTTTTTTGATGAAAAAATGATGATCACATGAAACGTTTCTATTGTGTTATGAAATTGTATGTTTATTTCAAAAGTTATCTTTTTTTAATTAAAATACATAATCTTGTTAATAATAAAACACTAATGCTTTAAACATTGGGTTTGCATGTTAAAACATAACGAGAAACCATTTTCAGTGTTTATACTGTATATGCAGTATGTGTAATCCTTGTTGTAATGTTTGTTGTGTTTCTCTTTTGGTTTGCAGTATTTCTTTAGACATGACTTCAGACCATGCTGAAAACCACAAAATCCTCCACCTTGAATTTTCCATTGTTTTGTTATTCATTAGTTTCATTTCTGCCATGGCAAATGTTTACTTATCATCAACCATAAGGTTTAGTGGGCACATTACTCCTTTCTCTCACAGAGGTATTAGATGACAAAATATAGCCTTGACATTATATTTTGAGAAGCTTCTTCCTTGCTGTCCAATGTAGACCAAATCTGGTTGGCTTTAAACCACTTTAAATGGGCTCTTTTGGACTTATCAGTCTCAACAACCTTTCTTCTGAGGGGCTGGAGTTGGGATATCAGGTGCCATATCCACTTGTCATTTGCTAAGCTATATTCCATAATATTTGGGTGCTGGTGAAGTGCCAGTCACAAATAATTATGTCTTAATGGGCTGTAGAAATAAATGCTGTAAATAGGAGTTGACTATTTTCACATTTTATATATAAATATAAACTTAAACTTCTGTTGCCGTTCTTCTGAGCCAATTATTTAGTGCCTACAAGCAATTTTTCCCATGGGGAGGATTTACTGTTGCTGCCAGTAGACTAAACAGGTTTTACAGTCCTTGTGGGTATATTTTGGTATCTTTCGATATCCCACAATATAGACAGAAATTCTGGAACAGATTTGGAGAAATGCATTGCACCACTTGCTTATCAATGGATGCTCTGCAGTGAATGGGTGCCGTTAGAATTAGAGTAAAAACAGCTGAAAAAATCATCACAATAATCCACCCCGCTTCAGCCATCAAATAAAAACTGTAAGGTGAAAAGCTAAATGTTAGTATTGCGCATTATTTTTATTTTTACTTTGAACCGTTGCTTGAGTCTTTAATCCATAATAATGTTTTCTCCAGTAAAACACTGGAAAAAATGCATTCTGTGTTGTGCTCTCACATTTGTTTAGTACTCTGTATTTGTAAGCTGTGCTTGATCTGTGCATATTTCTGATTCAGACAGCTTTTTCAGTGGAAAAGTAATAGATAGGACAAATGACAATAGACACTACGGTCTTCTGTAGAATATTTATGTAATATTTAAAACATTAATATTGCTATTTTTCGGTTTATTATTGTGAAGCTGCTTTGAAACAAGTGCTACGAAGCTTACAACATAAAATGCGCTCAAAACAACGCATTTTTAATATCAATGAGATGACGAGAATGGACAGCAATTGCTTAATATGCCCACGAGAACATCCCGTACCCCCATCCCTCACCCCACCCAAGTGCCAAAGACTGACAGGAGGGACGGCCATTCACAAGTCTCCAGTGCAGTAACGAGGGAAAGATGCTTTTGGAAACCATCAGCCCCCCGCCAGCTCCGAGCGAGCACTCGTTACTGATGGGAGTAGTGAACGCTACAGTAACCCACGGCAGAAACGATGCTGTAGATATTTGCCACAGTCGCTCCAACATCTCCGAGGCTCGACGGGTCAGATCCACAGATGTGGTTGGCGTGGTCGGTGTGTGGATGGGTCCGATTTGAACCATTAGAGTTGAGTAACTTTTGAGAATGCACGTCTGTTTACGTTGAGCCGAGGAATGAAGTGAATGTCAATGGAGAATGTTCACGGTCCTCGTTGGCGTCGAGGCATGGATGCGTTCCTGCTCTACCTTCTTCTGCTGACGGGAATCGCGAAAGGATCAAACTATGGCTACGTGGAATGGTCTGAAAACGACAAAGACCCCGAAATCAAGGCTAAATATCCGCTTTACAGCACCGGGGAGACGACGCGCCAGCAGCCGACCATCTCCAGCACCGAGCGGACGGCGGTGGCGCATAAGCTCGAGGAGGATCTGCCGCGGGTGGTCACCGCTTTCCTGCACACGGGGGACTCCTCCACCCTGGAGCATGTCAACTGCTCTAGGCGGTACGAGCTGAGCAGCCTCCGCGGTGGAGCTCACGCCGCCTCGCACTCCTCCCTCCACGGCGTCCTCGACACCATGGCGCACGCCACCAACTTCCTAAACATGCTCCTGCAGTCCAACAGCTCCCGGGAGCAGCAGCTAAGGAGGGACGTCCAGTGGTCCCACGCGCTGGTGACGAGTATGCTGGAAGGGAATCCTAAAATCCACCGGGCGGTGGTCACATTTCACACGGAGTCTCCTGAGGCGCCCGGTCCGCAGGTGTTCCTTCAGGCGACCAGAGTCGAGGAGGAGCGCATAGTGCTCCAAGATCTGTCCAACACCGCGCGCCATCGCCTTAAAAACAGGACCTCCGAGTCCGACTGGTACAACGAGTTTCGGGACCGAAAGAGACCCCAGAGGCTGGGCAAAGGTCGAGGGTTTCCAGCAGCGCAGGGCGGATATTTTCTGGACAGAAGTCACGTTAAGTGGTCTGCGCCCTATCTAGAGTGCGAGCACGGCAGTTTTGTGCCGCACTGGCTGCTGACGCTCTCCGCTGGTTTCTATGGCCTGAAGAATAACACGGCTCCGGAGTTTAGGTAAGACTCTGTCAATGCAAAACTTTAGCAGGACATTTACGCAGACTGAATTTTTTGTAAGTCAATCTCCAAATTCATGTTTATGTAAGATAAGTAGGTTATAGTTTGAACACATACAATAGCCTAAATCTATTGTAGGAGATCAGTTCATATACTTGATATGATTGTATGGGGGAAACAAGCTGTTACACTTACAGTGGTGGACAAAATGAGTAGAACAGTAGTATTTTCACTAGCTAAAAATGCATTTAAGTCCGTTATTTCTATCTATTGCTGTAGTGTGTAAATATATCCGTTTAGGTCATCCAGTGAGATGTTTGTCTGATAACAGCCAGTGCTCCACACAGAGATCTGATCTGATCATCATCCAGTCTGTTGGAATGACATGAAGAAACAGAGCAAACTGAGACAGACTCAATCCAGAAGAGTTGTGGCAACGTCTTCAAGAAACCTACCTGCAAAGCTTCCTAAAAAAAACTATGGGCTAAAAGCTGCATTAAACACAAAAGATGGTCACACCAAATGTTGATTTAATTTAGTTAATAGAAGTCTATAGAATAAGAACATCTGTTTATGACAGCATTTTTGGCAGCATCCTCGTTTTACAGCATTTTCACACAAGTTTCTAAAACTTGGAACAGTGCTGCAGGTTTGCAGGGATGGGTTTGAAGCATCAGTTCTCAAGACTGGTGAAAATACTGCTGTTCTACTTTTGCCCACCGCTGTGTCTTAGTGAGTGTTTCATCAGTATTTGTAAAAGCCTATTTCTGTTGCTACATATCATAAAGGTTTGCCTACCAAAACCTTTTCCTTAAACGTTTCCTTAAGAATGAAAGATTAGTTCAGTGAACATATGGTGAGGTGTTATGTGTTATCATAAAACAGGAACACTACTAATTGGTCTTTTATAAATGCTGCAAAATTAAACAAGAGTGCAACACAAAAAATGTAAAGTTACAATTATTAGAAGATCTTTAAAATCACTTCATTAGTTGACTCTTGTCTTAATCTATGCTAGTGTGGGTCACTCGTTTAAACTGTAAATATCAAATATTATGATAGTTGAATATTAGGTTTGAGGCGATAATTGTCAAAACTTACTGTATGTTGTGAAATTATATGGAGAACATTTACTATTGGTGTACAGTTACTTAGTTATGGCCATATCTAATATGTAGGTTATTTAAAAACTATAGCCACATTAAAATGTCTGTATGGATAACATCAAGTAGGATGTACTTTAAATAAGGTTTGCACAAGCACACTTAATAAGTACAACATTGCACAAGTATATTCTTAAATAAGTGAACAAATGAGATATCGTTTAATATAAATACAATGCGTATTCAGACACTTTCTGGGTGTGAAAGGTTAGTGGATCATGTGGAACTACTGTGAGACCAGTTGGTTAAAAGTCATTGCAAAGATGTCTTGGCCACATTTGCACTAAGATGCCACTTGCTTAATATTTTGTCATCGATCGCAATGAAATTCAGACATATTTAATGAAGAGAAAGTCTCTTGAACACATGTAAACACTTAGTGATTGCACAGACAGAGCGCTTGTTTTCTTTCAGCGTAGTAATGTGAATATTAATGTGCTAAATTGCTAGGTATCACCCAGAGACGGCACCAGGTCACAAACCCTATTTCAAAATCAATCAAACCATGAGTAAATTACTAAGGCTGGTTGCATGAACACATTTTGTGTTTGGGCCTGCTGCACTTGAGCTCTGCACATGATATGATGTACATGGGAGTTAAATGTTTTATAATGCAACAGTCATTGGTAGCTTTAATGGTTTTCTGCCAGATGTCATCAAAGCAATGAAATGTAAATTATCCATTTGAATGGTGGTGTGGTTAGCTATATGACAATATATGATATATCAACTCATGAGATTCTGTTCAGTATCTCATGGCAATCTTTACTGAAAAGTTCATTAAATAATTACTTTCTGTCACGTTCTGCTGCTGGACAGACATACAGTAATGAGGGACCATGCCTGTGAAGTTCAAAAAAGCACCATAACATTAAAGTAGTCTAAATTAATTTCGCTCTAAAGACCATAATCATGGTAGACACAAGTTTCATTTTTTGGTGAATAAACACGAGGATCAGGACTAGATGCTCAGTCTATTCAATGTGTTGTAAGGTCCTGTGATGTTTACACAATCTATATCTTTCATTCCATATATATTGGATTAATTTAGTTTGTCAAGAGAATGAAAGCATGTTTTTTTGCAGAATATGCATGTGTGTTTGTGCTCTCCACTTCTAAATAGGATACTAAAATTACAAAAAAGATTTATTTTAAAAATGTGATGTATGTGATTTCTCCAACGATGCATACGGTATGGGAAACACATCCTAGTCTGGAACAACATGAAAGTAAGTAAACGATGACAAGGTTTTCAGGTCATTGTGCAGCTCCTCTTTAGTTTCATTCCCTTTGTTTCATTTTTAAGAAGCACATTACATCACTTACAAAGACAATGAAGCAAATGAATCTCCCTCAAAGTGTTTTACATAAGGTCTGTATAGCCTACTTAGACTTATACGGTTAGTGCTGTTTTATTTAATGCTCTGTTGCGTAAATTGGTATGCTTCAGCGGGGGATATTTTAGTCTTGCGCCAGACATGTGGGGTTCACTGCTGTCAATCAAACTGAAAACAAACCAACTCCTTCTCAAAGCTATATTTTTGGCTCCTTTGGAAAAAGCATGCTGCTGACCCTGCTGGAATGAAACATGAAATGTATGCCAAAACCTGTTCAAACTCTTATATGTGAGCTATTATATGGATAGTTCACTTAAAATGAAGATCATCAATTACTCTTCCAAATCTATTAATCTACTACATTAATGCAAGAATTTAGTCTCTTTGTTTGTGTTTCAGAAGTCTCAATGACCTAGAGTCTGCATTCATGTGCTATTAGAATGATCACAAATGCAAGTTTCCTAGTCATACAAGTTGGCCATATAAGGTTCTCAAAGGTTGTTCAAGCCTGGTCAAAAATGACAGACCTTTTTAAAAAAATTGCATCAAATATTGGATTCAATCTTTTTATCTTTGTTTTCTTTGAATTATCACTGGTATTGTATTTGGAAATGAGTGGTCGTAAGCCTCATTGATCTGGGCCGATAAGTGTAAAAAACTTTACTTAAAGTTTACTTAAAATGCATAAGTTCACATCTTTCCGCCACTAAATAAAAAAATAAAAAAGTTGTTGTGATTTTTTTAACTCACAATTCTGACTTTATATCTCGCAAGTTGCAATTGCGACTTTTGGCCTCCATACACGTTAGGCATTTAACTGTAAACAAAGTGAACTGAAAACGTTGATTAAAAGGCTGAATCAAATATTTCGTAATAATATAGCATAACAAGAAACCTATGATTGGCTGCATGGTCATTTATGACTGTGAACAGTTGCTATGTGAAAAAAAGGTGGGAAAAAATCCCCAAAATGTACAAAAAAATGTATAATTTGTGGTTGTTATAATCTGTGTTGGTAAAGTGAGTAAGCTTTAGTCCAATACATTAACTAGCATTTTTGGGAAAAAGAAAAACCGGTAACACTTTACAATAACAGTACATGAATGATCATGTACTAATACATGAATTAACAATTACTTTAAACTAATGATGAGTTAAGACATCTATTAATCAAGATCTAACTTAACTACGACACGAGTTCAACTATTTGTGGTAAACTAAATCAAACTTGCTTTAATGGCCCAAAATTGTTCATAGATCTGCCACTTGTAGCTGTCTCTGAATGACCAACAATGCATTCATAATTATAATTAACCTGACACCATTTTCCAAATTTAAATCATAGAAAAGATGATTATCACTTTGGTTAGGTTATAGATTGGTTTACTGTCATTATATCATAATAATGCACTGAAGAGTCAGACAGATGTTTCTCTTGTGCTCTTGCTCTTCTTTTGGGCCACTATTGCCTCTTCAAAATGTCAACTTTCCTCCTACCCTTCAGTTCCTTCACCATCCAAATGCAGCCACAGGTCCTCTGCTCTTCCTCTTCTTTACAAACCCCCCAAAAGCACCAAATATCTGATTTAGATGAGCTGAATATGTATAAAAAAATTTAATTGATAACTTTTTAAGTATGTTAACAAGTCATAAATTCATGTTATTTTATAAGTAATTAATGAAGAGTTAGTAATGATGTGCCCCCCCAAGTCATGACATAATGATACATTAACAACTCATGAATTCATGACGTGACAGCAGACCTATAAACAATGTTGTGCCATTATAGCATGTTTGATTTAGATTACTACAAATTATTTATTAATACATGAACTAACATGCAGTAACTAACATGTAATTAAGGTGGTGTTATTCATGCAGTAATTCAAGTCATGTCGTAGTTAAGTTAGTTCTTGATTAATAGATGTCTTAACTCATCATTAGTTAATAAGTAATTAATGTATTAATACATGATAATTCATGTACTCTTATTGTAAAGTGTTACCGAAAATCCTCTCTGGGTCAAAAGGACTGAAACACAGCATGAGGGTTAAAACAACAACAGGGCAACATTTTTCTTCCTACTCTTCAGGTCATTGACCACTGAGTAATGAAAGCTTCGAAAGCTTTCCACATTAGCTGAATATAGCTGATACTTCTGCAGCAAATTGGAAGCTGAGAATAGTGCAGCGAAGAAATTTGTATGGCTGTAAAACATTTGGCTGGCAATGCATTGTAATATGTCACGAATAGCTGTAGTTGTCAGTAAAGTGCAAAATAGTTGCAAGCGTAATGCTCATATTTGGAGCTTAGTTACTTGTCAGGTCAGAGCAGATATTGGTTTGTCATGGTATTTTTCCTGCAGTATGTTTCACATCAGTTATTTTTATCCCTATGTCAGTTATTTTTTAGTTTGATCATCAAGACATTGCAATAGAGTTTGAGAACAGGATTGTAAACATCCCTCGACTTGAAAGAGCAGTGCGTTGAGCAGATAATTCTCACATTTCTCGGTGTCTCATTTCTCTGTGACTCTCTCTCTTTCTCTCTCTCGCGCTCATGCTCCATTTTCTTTGCCTAAAGATAAGAGAGAGCGCTGGCAGCTTCAGCTATCTGCAGGTGTTTGTTTCACATCTCAGCAGACAGATGGCTTCTGCCTTTAGGCCTTCGCTGGAGTCGAAAATGAAACGGGAAGAAATGAGCAGAGAGGAGTGATTTGGGGACTCATGCAAATAACAATCAGTGACATTCCCCCGCGGCTCCAGACTCTGCCACCAAAGAGAGAGGAAATCAAAAAGGAGAACTCTCAGACTTCTAATAAAATGGGTTTTTTTTGGAGTCAAAGCAACAGGAACAAATGTATCCATTTATAGGAATGAAACCTTTAATTAAAGCCTGCAGTCTGAAACTGTTGTTGAAGTTTTAGAGGAGCCAGAAAATGAATAACAAGAAGAAGTTTGAAATACGTAAGATTGTTTAATTTATTGAAGACTTTTATGCTCACTAAGCATGCATCTATTTGATCAAAAATGCAGTAGAAGCAGAATGCTGTGAAATATTGTTCAAATATCAAATAGCTGTTTCCTATATGAATACATTTTAAAATGTAATTGTGATGCAAAGAATAGCATTCAGTGTTTCATTGCTCCAGCCTTCAGTGTCACATCACCCACAAGAAAACATTTCTGATTTGTTTAACAAAGCTGTGCTGCTTATTGTTTTTAAGATAACCATTATATATTGACCTTTTAATATTTGGTGCATCCTTGCCGAACAGAACTATCTTACTTGCTAAGTAAAAAAAGGGAACACTTAGTTAACTGACTTTTCCTTCAATACATTCTTAATTTATTAATAATTATTAATTTAATTGTGCTTTATTAGCACTAATAAATGGCTAATATTCTAGTAAGATGCATGCTAAAATAATAATAAACTAATAAATATAATAAAATAATTAACTAATAGGTGTAACCATCAAATAAAATGTTAGGCTAGTTAATTGTTAGAGAAAACACAAATATTTTAGGAATATGTTTAAAACTACCTGGTCTCATGGTATGGATGTACCTGGATGCACTTCTTAGCGAGTCACAAAATATGTACCAATAAGTACATATCACTGCAGTTGAACACTAGAGACAGTTTTATTCCTTTTCACACAAATTTACAGTTACAGTTTTGATATATAAAGCTTAATTTTCACACAATTGCTTGAAGAATATCATGTTATGGCTTCAAAACAATATTAATATGCTTGGGTATTTGAAAACTGGTACTTTTGAACATTAGCATCACACAAATCAATCTTCATGGGTTTTCATAGATGGTAGGTTTGTCAGAGTACAGAGGTTCAAATCCTGTGTAACTACGGTTCAACAAAACAGTTCAAATCTGCCTATAGATTTAATATAGATAGAGCATTAACTTTAAGCAATGGTCCATGGATGTTTGAATTCGGTACCGCTGCAATACAGACCTATATCAACAATGTGCCAGGGTTCACGTCACCCCTCTCAGTGGACATTTCACTTTGGAACTAGGGTACTCTCTGTATATCATAATTCTGACTTTATAACTCGCAATTGCTTGTCTGCATCTCACAATAAAAGTCAACTGTGAGAGAAAAGGCTGAACTGCAATTCTGACCTCATAGCACACTCTTGCAAGTTTACAGATACAAGTCAGAATTGGGAGCTAAAAACTCACATGTACCTTTTGCATGTATTATTCAGTGTCAGAAACTAGCCTCCACACCATGCAGGGCTGTATGAGCAGCAGAAATATGCGGAGCTGTCTTTGATTCTGCGGCACATGCTCTTCGGGTCTCATCTCTCATGCTGTTGTCAGGCAGGAAATGGAAAGGAGAGGTTCATTTACAGCAGCGCATTGATTCTAGAGTTAGTTGAATTAGATGCTGGAGACTGATGTGGTTCTTCATTAAATTCAACAGGGACATAGTAAGTGTAGTGTTATGTTACATTGTGCCTTCATAACAGACACCATCTTCTTTGTGATATAAAAAAAGTAGCAAAGATTGTGAGAGAACATGGAGTCGATATGGAACGGCATGGTCCATGGGTCTCAGATAACATGCCTTATGGGACGGTGAAAGAGAAGCCCCTCTAATGGACCTCTATCTGGAGCAACTCTCATTTTCACATAATGAACCTGAGGGCAGGCTTTTTCCTTCCAAGTCAGAAAGCGAGAACGCTTACATGAAAATCTTACATCACACAACCAGCAGCATTTGCGAATCAGATTGAATATATCCTTGCAGAGATAAAAACACTTTTCTTTTTGCAATCTGAGTGTCGGATTGTGTTCGGTGTAATGATGGCTCGTCTCTTTCCCTGGGGAAGAGCAATTGAAATACACTTGCAAAGTGTAGCGTGCCGCTCATAACAAGACTGTGTTTAGCATCAAAGAAAAGAGAAACAGCAGAAACTATTTGAGGTTTGTTTTGTATGTTACAAAATGACCATTCTGCATTCTTTCAAAGAAACTGCAGTGGTTTTATTTTCTGAGGAAGGTTTTCATATACTCCAGAGAAACATAGAAAAAAGCTTTTTAACGTTATTACATTGTTTAGAGCATAGTAAACAAATGGTTTGGGGAAAAATGATTTTTTTTATTCATATTTTATGATATTTTTTTTATGTAGAGGACACCAGGAGTTAATAAGAAACAAGACTCTATTACATAAGGCACCAGAAACATTATATTCTATTTTGTAGTCAATATACCAGTCAATTTGTCGGTTAAAAAATGTTTCAAAAAGTGGTAACATGAAATTATTTAAAGGACTATATATAATATATATATATAGTTTTCTTATGAATATAATTATGCATTTATTATTTTATGAAATGTAAATTTTAATTTCAAACCATATTTGACACTTCAGCTTCATTTCTCTGTGTGGTGAATAAATTATATTTATATATTATATTTTTTTGGTAAACATTTTCAATTGTGAATACATTTCTGAAATTATTACAAAGAACTGGTAAGTTGAATTAAATGTGAAACGTCAAGTAAAAAGTAGAACATATTTTCTTGTAAAATGCACTATGCTAATGTTTGCAATCTTTTATTTCTGACAGTTTTTCTGAAAACACAAAACAAACAAAAAACCATGCACCAGATATAGTGAAACACACCTTAAACAAAACCATACTTAATCAGAATATTAAACATAGAGCGAAATCATATACTGTTTGAATGATTTATATTACATAAGTGCCCTAAAAAATGCCAACTCTTAAAAAGATAAGTGAGGAAGAGGCCCCAAATTTGATCAATTTTGTTTATATGCGTCGATCTTAGAGAAACAAATCCTTTCAACCATTTCAGCCTGGGTGTTACAGTGGACTTCCAATCCATCAAAATCACCATTTTAGCCACCACCAAGGGCGTAGCAAGCGGGCGGACATGGTTCCCTCATTTTTAGAAACAGGTGATTCTGTCCCCCGCACTTTTTTTGACCTAGCGCCAATATTTCCGCCCGTATTTTCTGATTTGTTAATTAGATTTGGGTGAACTTCTTCTTGGTGCTCTTGTGAATTTTCATTCATTCACCCACTTGGGTCTTGGGTAAAATGCACCCTAGAAAAAAGCATCCTTTTTTCAAACACACAGTGTGAGTATGTGTTACAGAATGTTGCGATGCAACGAATCACATGTTACCATGTTATGATTTAAAGGGATAGTTCACCCAAAAATGAAAATTAGATGTTTATTTGCTTACCCCCAGGGCATCCAAGATGTAGG
>JAUMHQ010000045.1:4796966-4812966 GCA_032361165.1 Enteromius paludinosus | reverse complement strand
CACAGCAATATGTACCTATATGAACGTAATAAAACACAGCAATATGTACCTATATGAACGTAATACGTAATAAAAACGCAGCAATATCTACCTATATGAATGTAATAAAACTCAGCAATATGTACCTATATGAACGTAGTAAAACACAGCAATATGTACCTATATGAACGTAATAAAACACAGCAATATGTACCTATATGAACGTAATACGTAATAAAACACAGCAATATGTACCTATATGAACGTAATAAAACACATCAATATGTACCTATATGAATGTAATAAAACACAGCAATATGTACCTATATGAATGTAATAAAACACAGCAATATGTACCTATATGAATGTAATACGTAATAAAAACACAGCAATATGTACCTATATGAATGTAATAAAACACAGCAATATGTACATATATGAATGTAATACGTAATAAAAACACAGCAATATGTACCTATATGAACGTAATAAAAACGTGATAGATGTGAATTTCTTCAGTAGACTAGAAGGTGGTCAAAAATACAATTCAAGTCTCATATAATTACTCAATGTTTCAAAAGCTTTTGTCACTTAACATTTCATTTACCTCAAGAAAGTTAACCAGCGTTCACAGTTGGATATGATGCATCCCTAGTTGTAAAAACAAACATACTAAATATAGTTATTTTAATAAATAGTGGTTTCTTGTGTGGACAGTTCAAATATGAACTGCCTTGCTGTACATCAGGCTTCTCAGTTTCCTGTAAAAGGCATGTGCTCATTTTTTTATCCGAGAGCAGAAGTGCTGCTAATTGAGTCTTCCTCGTGGTTAGAAGCTGCACATGGCGGGCTCTTTGATTATACTGGAGGGGCCATTTTGCTGTTTGCACATTTAAGAGGACGGCTGTGGATTGGAAAGCTGTACTGGTGATTCTCCTAGGAGACACGGGAACAGATGCATCTTTCCATCAGTCCTCGCTTATATTTATTTAATTCTGCTGCTTTAAATAAGACAGGCGCAGAAAAAAAGGCACACCAGGCTTCGGATAATGAAGAATTCAGGGAGCACTTTACTGGCCCGGGAGGATACAGAACAAGGATTAAACCAAGACAGTCTGGAAAGCTTGTACTTATACTTCATGAGTATATTCGTGCATATTTGTATGGTTTGGAAAGATATGTGTGTTTCATTTGCATGAAGTGAACCAAGCCTATTTTTAAGGCTAATAACATTGTTGTGTTGTGAAACTATTGTAACAATTAAAAGAGTAGTTTACCCCAACATAAATTTACTGAACATTTACCCAGCCCCTGGCCATTCTAAGATGTACATGAGTTTGTTTCTTCATCAGATATAAGGAAATGTAGTATTACATCACTTGCTCAACAATGGATCCTCTGCAGTGAATGGGTGCCGTCAGAATGAGAGTCCAAATATCTGATAAAATCATCAGTAATCCACAAGAAATCCACACCACTCCAGACCATTTGTTGTGAAGCGAACAGTAAGAAAGTTTGTGAGAAATAAATCTATCATAAAGGTGTTTTAACTTTAATGCGCTGCCAAATTGGCATAATCCATAATAACACTTCCTCCAGTGAAAAAAAAATCCAACTCCTGTTGTCTCTTACGTGCAACAACACATTTGACAAAAATGACTTTGATACTCATTAATGAGCATTTTTCGGTGAACTATTCCTCAAAATTGTAATTTCATTACTATTAGCAAAATGGAATTCTTTAATTCTTTCGTTTGATTTTTAAGGCGAAATAAGACTGAATTGATGAAGAGCATCAGTAAAACTAATAAGCTCTTCTTACAGCCTTTGTACATAAAATAATGAATGCAAAAGAAATTCAGTGATTAGTCAACTTACTAGCTTGTTTGTATCATCAGGTTATGATACAGTATTTCAATCCAAGTCTTTTCCGGTGTATTCTCCTGAGATGGGTCCGTTTGCTGGGATTTGCTGTGGTCTATGGAACAGTGATCCTCAAACTGTACAGGTACAAATGGTGCTGCCAACAAGTCTGCATAAGAGGAAAAGTGTTGGTGTGGTTTACCACTTCGTTATTTGTATACCTAGGGTTTTAAAGGTGTTCCTGTCCCGCACGGCCCAGCGGATCCCGTACATGACCAGCTGGAGGGTTCTGCGTCTGCTGGCTGTGATTCTGCTGGTGGTGGTTTGGTTCCTCGTGGCCTGGACCTCCGCCATGTGCCAGAGCTCTGACACCCATCACGCCCTCATAGAGATCGGTTTCACCCCGGAGGGCCTGCAGTTCAGCATGTGCTTGCTGGACAGCTGGGACTACATGATGGCTGCTGGTCAGTTCTTCCGCTTAATGTTCTAGTACTCATTATGTGAAATGTAGATTGAAAAAATAGCAACAAATGTGACCCTGAACCACAAAACCAGACATAAAGGACAACTGAAAAAATGAAAGCTGAATAAATAAGTTTTCCATTGATATATGGTTTGTTCGGCGAGGACAATATTTGCCCTAGATACAATCTGGAATCTGAGGGTGCAAAAAAAGTTTTTAGCAATGCATATTACTAATCAAAAATAAAGTTTTTATACATTTATGGTAGGACATTTTCAAAATATCTTCATGTAATATGATTTCTGGCATGAAAAATCTATAAATTTGACCCATAAAATGTCTTTTGGCTATTGCTATAAATATACCCCAGTGACTAAAGACTGGTTTTGTGATCCAGGGTCATAAATATAATATAATATAATAAATCATATATGCTTCATATGTTTGGTAACACTTCAGAATAGGGAGCCAGAATAATGCATTAGTTAAGCATTAATTAATGGGTAATTTGGTTCCAATTAAGCATTAGTTGAGCAAAAACACACTAGTAATTAGTTATTAACCTAACATTTTAAGGGCCCAAATTATGCATTAGTTAAGCACAAATAAACTAGTAATTTATGATTAACAATTATGCATCAGTTAAGCATGAACACATTTACAACTAATGATTATCTGAACATATAGTAAGGGCATATTATCCATCATTTACAATTCATTAGTCATTTTAAAGACTACAAACTAAAATCCATGGCACTTATTGAGTGATATTCAAGTTTATTGATTAGGATGAGCTAATAATTAAGGATAAACTACGATTAATATAGTGCTAATAAATGGAATTTGACCCCCTGTTCTAAAGTGAAACTTTAATTAGGCCACCTATTGAGTAATATTCAAGTTTATTATTAATGAATTGTAAATAAAGGCTAATATTCCCTTACTTTATGTTCAGATAATCATTAGTTATATGCGTGTTCATGCTAAACTGATGCATAATTGTAAACAAGTTAATCATAAATTACTAGTTTATTTATGCTTAACTAATGCATAATTCTGGCCCTTAAAATGTTAGGTTAATCATTAACTACTAGTGTGTTTTTGCTAAACTACTGCTTAATTGTGACCAAAATAACCATTCATTAATGCTTAACTAATGCATTATTCTGGACCCTTAAAATAAAGTGTTACCATATGTTTTATCATAATATTATTAATGAGCGCAATATAAAGAACTAGACTGTTAAATGATTAATTGTGATTACAAAATGAACGTTTTAATTTGCATAAAATATGTGTGTGTTCAGTGTATATTTATTATGTATATGTACATAAATACACACACATACAGTATATATTTAAAAAATATTTACATGCATTTACATCTTTATATTAATAGAATTTATATTATAAATAAATACATTTAATATATCAACATAACTTTTTTTTCTGAAATGTGTATTTATATATACATAATACACCACACATACACATATTATGTAAACTAAAATGTTTATTTTGTATGCAATTAATGTAATGTCAATGTGTTTGAAAGACAAAAGCCTTCCAAAGACATAGAAATAATAAAGTTAAAAAACCTACTGAGTGAAAATT
Organism: Enteromius paludinosus; assembly: GCA_032361165.1. Taxonomy (NCBI): domain Eukaryota; kingdom Metazoa; phylum Chordata; class Actinopteri; order Cypriniformes; family Cyprinidae; genus Enteromius; species Enteromius paludinosus. The sequence continues at coordinate 4,809,047 of JAUMHQ010000045.1, read as the reverse complement.
TAAATAACATTAGTGTGTTCATCAGCAGCTGATGCAGTGTTGAAACACTTCTTAAACCTGAAATTATTTTTGTAAATCAAGTGGTCTAATGCTGTGTAGCCACCTGACTAACGATCCCCAAAGACTTCATGAATTTATATATATATATATATATATATATATATATATATAAAATCATGTAATCCGTAAAAACTTAACTGTAGTCTAATTCAGAGTAGTTTTAAAATGTCATTTAATCTAATTACAAGTACTTATTGTTTGGAATCTGATGAAGGAATTCAGATCACATGTAATCAAGTACTACTCAGCTCAAGATACCAGCAGCCTCAAACAAAAGGAAAATGAGGCAAGAATGCCAAAGTCTTAGGGTTATGGATGCAACTTTGACAGAAGAGATGTGGGATGTATAATCGGATCATCTGAGTGTGGCCAGACAGCCTTTGAGGCATGAGGGTGTGAGACGTGGCCAGTGATGCAGAGACGGCTCTCTCTGACAGCTCCGCTGAAGCACATGGGACAGCCCGGAAACTCATGATATCCATACATGCGCACAAACAAAGCCGTTCTCACTTGCATTGTTTCAGCGGTGGAAGGACAAAGATATAAGCTATACTTACTCTACTTTTCTCTTCTATTAATCCCATTTTCCTGGGAGAAAATAAACATGCAAACTTCTTTTACATTTTGGGTGAACTTTTCCTTTAGCATAGAGTTAGAATAGTTAACTAAAACTATAATTAGAAAACAATTACAATATAATAAAAGAAAAAAAATCTAAAAATGTATTTGTAATTTAACTAGTTAAGGTTTAATCTATAACTAAAATACTTTCAAAGTATTAACAAACAGCCAATATTAGTAATATGCATGCTAATCTTAATAGCAAGAATCGTTCTCAAACTGAAGTCTTACCAAATATATATGTACGGTCTGATTATGGAATTATGCAAATTTTATTCCGAATTGTAACGTTGTTTCAAACATCGCCTTCAAGATGTTCATGTGCATTAGACCTGCTGTTACTTTGAGTGATGCGGCAAAGGAGAAAGGCAGGGGAGGCAGCCTTTCAGGCCGTGTGAAATCACATCTTTTCAGCTGGCATTCCCAGACTTGACACACTAAATAATTAGTGACGGCACTGTGCTGTGTCTCCTTGTGTTCCTGTTCCAGCGGAGTTCCTGTTCCTGCTGTGGGGCGTCTATTTGTGCTTTGCCGTGAGGACCGTTCCCTCCGCTTTCCACGAGCCCCGCTACTTGGCCATCGCCATTTACAATGAACTCCTCGTCTCTGCAATATTTCACATCATTAGGTGAGCAGTGTGCATTAGTTATGAGTAGCAACGGCAGAAGCGTGATTAAGATGTCATGCTTTCCATGTTTATTCATGAGACAGGCTCTCTTCTTTGTGAGTAATGCAACAGCACACTTGAGGAGCAACATGAGATCTGAAATGCAAATGAAATACCAACGGATTTTCGGAGATTTGTCGTTTGCAAAGAGTTGTGTTAGAGATGCAGTTTCCAAAAAATCTTTCTCCCAAAAAAAATCCTCACTGGAGAAAATGGGTAAAAATAGTGGTAACAGAATAGGTAACACATATTTACTATCAACTATGACTTTTCCCTCAGTAAACTCCTAATTTGCTGCTTATCAATAAATAGTTAGGAAGGTAGTTGATTAGAGATGTATAATAAGGCATTAATATTTGCTTAAATACTACTAATAAATGGCTAATATTCTATTATGTATTATGTATTTGCATATTTATTATGTAATATGCAAAATAAGCAACTAGATAAGAGACCCTAAAATAAAGTGTTACCAAACATTTCGCTCTGTGGATTATGTGCAACACATCATCACATTTGTAGATGGACATCTTATAGTCTATTTTTCTTCTCACTAACATTTAGATACTAAAATCGAATAAAATGGCAACAACAAACAGAACTAGGCAGGTTAGCTGAATACAAGCTGATTAATACTCCTAGATATTATCATCAGTTGCTATTGGCAACTTCTCAAGATGCAATGTTTTCTAGTTTGTTCCTGCATATAAACTCGCACAGAAACATGTCTTTTTAAAACAATACCCATTCTAAAATCAACTCAAAATGCACATTACACAAAAATAAAATCATCAGGCTGGATGGAATCATAGTCTGAAGATAAAACATCTGTACCGTCATACACGCAAATCTGTCTCTGACTTTTAGGAACTCATCCAAATGTGCTTTTTTTGTCTCAATATACTCCTAATTTGCTGCTTTTCCATAGTCAGTAAGGTAGTTGTTAAGCTTGGGTATTGGGAAGGATTAGGAATGCGGAACATGGCCTAATGGATAGGGAGTTGGACTCGTAACCCACAGGTCGTGGGTTTGAGTCCAAGGTCCGGCAGTGATTGTGGGTGTGGGTGAGTGAATAACCAGTGCTCTCTCCACCTTCAATACCACGACTGAGGTGAGACCCTTGAGCAAGCACTGCTCCCTGGGCGCTGCTCTGGGTGTGTCTTCACGGTGCACAAGTTCCTAGTATGGGAAACCCTACCTGGCCACACGTCAAATCCTTTCCTTTCTTTATAAGCTATTCGAATCCAAATTCCTCACCCAACAATCTCAACCCAAGTGTAGCCTAGTACAGCAAGAAAAGCTCTTTCCATAAGACATCTGTTTTTGTTTAGCAATTGAGAAAGTGAAGAGGTATTACACAGCAATTTATCAGGAGAGGCTAATTGCTAATGCTAACCAGCTAAGAAATTCACCAAATGTATTTTATAAACATTGTTAAAAGATGAGCCTATGCCGTTTAATTTAAAAAGAGCTTCTCTTTATTTGCATGAGATTTCAGTCCAACACCAACTCTTATGTTGTTTCGGTAAGGCGTTGAAGTGATTCTATGCAGCATGTCATCGCGTTCCCTCAAGAGTGTCCAAATGTCAGTTACTACACCCACCAGGAACATGGACTTCCTGTTTTCTTTAGAGAGTGACAGTATAATATTCACATCTTATGAAACTCCAGCCCACATCCGCTTATATTTACCACAGCAGTCTCAAGCAAGCTTCCTAAAGGAATGTTTGCTGCATTCAAAACACTGAACACAAGCTCAACTGATGGCATCTGTGACATAATGCATACTGCTTACTGAAAATAATAATAGTAAATCTTCTGTGGCTTTAGTGGCTCACTTAGAATGGAAGTAAACCAGGCCAGCATACAATACCAGAGGGTTTTAAAGCGGAAATGTGAAGCTTGTATTTTTTTTAAAGCACTTACATTAATTATTCTGTGAAAACCTGTTCGTTATTAGAGATGTGGGTATCACTTTATTTTGATGGTCCCTTTTGAACAATCAGTTGATAATAAGTAGCTTTACACCTACAGTACACGTCAACTAACTATCATTGGAATATTAGTACACTCTCTAACCCTTTATTGTGATGGTCTCCCAAAAGACGCTTTACTGACTATAAATAACTTTGCAAGTACAACTTATTCTAACCCTAACCCTACCAGTCTACTAATACTCTGCTAGCACTCTATTGAGAGTTAGTATGTAGGTGCAGTGTTACTTTTAATCAACTGAATATGTTATAGGGACCATCAAAATAAAGTGAAGCCGAGATTTGAAATTCTATAAAGCTGTCGTTTCACAGGTGGAAATGTGGATGAGCATCTCTATGTATACTGTACATTAAATGCAGTACACCGTGTTATATACTATGGGGCAGTTCCTGAACAGGATTTAAGACTAGTCCTAGATTAAAACAAATGTTTGTAAAAACGACTTAAATGTCCTCATTTAACAAAGTCCTATTCCTGGCTTAATCTGGGAAACCGCCCCTTTTGGTGTGCTAACTAACATTATAAAGCATAGAAATTACCATAATAATTAGTAATTATAAGTGTTGGGCACATTACAAAAAGTAATAAGTTATAGTTGCTAGTTACTTCTCACAAATAGTAGTGACTGAGTTAGTTACATCATTATACTGTAAAAGTAACTAATTACCAGGGAAAGCAATTACATAAATATGTAAAATAACTTGGATTTATTAAAACATGATAGAACTTTAGTAATTAGAATAACCATGAATGCATATTTGCGTTTCTATGAAAAAAATGGGGGAAAAGGAAAAGAGATACTATGAATTCTACTACTAATATCAATATAACACACGCTAGGATTAATAAGCTGCTGGGTTCATTAATATTAATCACATTGTCTGCGCTGGCTCGAATTGATTTGCTGAAATCAAAACATTGAAGACAATAGGTGAGCGCCAGCCAATAGGATTGTCATTAGCACATTAGCTCCGTTTAGCTCCATTACCAGAGAAACTGGCCGTTCTTAAGCTGAAGAATTCCAAAGGAACTCATGAAAATACAACAAAGAATAATGTTTACATGTAGTGAGTCAATTCTGTGTTTTATGTAATACTCTCTCTTTTTTTACAAGGGACTTCACATCAGTATCTGGTGTTCTTGCACTTAAATTTACTAGGTTTACCAGCATTACTGGCTCTGTGCAGACACAAATATCTCCATTTAGTTTAACATGAGTTGTGTAACCCTGTAACGACTGAAAGTTGTATGGGCCCCAATTAGAAAGTAAAATCCGGATCACATCAGCAGAACTTTGCACCTGACTTGTAAAGGTGAAGACAGCTGGCCTCAGCTGAACGACGTGCATCATGAAGACAGCACTGATAAGCCACTTGAAAGAAGGTTCATAAAATATGCCTGCTGCAGACAGCTCAAGCATAAAACTACTAAAGCCTAAAATAAACCCATTCCCCTGTTCCTGTCTCACCCTCGCCCTGCCATCTTTCAGACTGCTCTGGTGCTCCTTCACTTCAGGGGAGTTGATTAAAAATACTGTGGAAAGTAATATCATATAATTGAGCAGAAAGCAATTTGTGGTGAATTATAATCATTTTTGTGAATCAGCTTTCAAGGTTTGCTTCATGTAACACATTTAATTTTCATATGCTTAAATAAGTGATAGAATAATAATTGTCATCATTTTGAAATGTAGTTGCTATGTGGCATGTTGAAATAACATATGCTCCCAGAACAATGTATATGCTCAAAAATCTGTATGCAGATGCATGTTTAATATTCTGCAGCTTAGCTTGTGTCAAACATTCTGCCTGTATATTTTTGAGTCTATGCAATCAATGTTGACTAATTAAAAGGCATTTAATTTTTTTAAGGGCAACTCATTATTTTGGAATTATAAGCAGTTTTGGAGCAGCATTGAGCTGCTACTTCATGCATTTATAACGTAGGTCCTGAGTCAGAACCTCTGCCCTAGAGTATACTTGTGGAGTAAAAATGCACTGGTGTTATTTATGATGGAGGTATCACATGCCTAGCAGTTTTAACAGAATCTGTTTCTCCACACTCCATTTCTTTGCCGATGTCTGCAACCCCTGCTGGTTCTAGCAGATAAGCTCTGTTTGTCTGAAGAGTGGTGATGCTCTGTTTTGATGCTTTGCCAAAGCAGCTCTTGAAAGGAGGTGTGATTAATGAGACAGAATTACATTGCTCTTTGCATAACAGAGGAATGGTGACCTCTGCTGCTTCTGAAATCATCAGGATACCTAACCCTGCTGGCTAAACACTGTTTAAATAAACTGAGCAAGCCCTTAGATGCCACACCACACTTTCAATTACATTTGCCCTCATTATGCTGTTTGAAGCTCTATGTTGTTAAATTTGTTCCTGATCCTAAAAGGTTTCCCACTTTTATTTAGCTTTGATCTGCCATTTGCGATGCTCTGTCAAAAATAAGTCAGAGGAGCAGCCTGCATGGAGTGATAGAAGTGTGCAAATTGGCAAAAATGTGCTTTTGGCACCTTTAACTAGCTTTGGTCTGATCTACAGGTTCTCTCTCGGCACTGGGCTGCATCCAGATTGGATGCTAATGTTATTTTTTGTCCACACGCACCTGACAGTGACGGTTACTCTGGGATTGCTCCTCATTCCAAAGGTGATTATTATCCTTGTCATTAAATCTATAGAATGTCTGCAAGCAGCTTATAAAGATTAGCACAGACTTGTTTTGGAGAAAGGTTCATAGATTGTTTCATCCTTCACTGCAGTTCTTATTTACTGGAACTCATACACGGGAGGATATAGCCACAGAGGCTTATGAAGATGAGCTGGATATGGGTCACTCAGGCTCCTGTCTGAACAGCAGCATCACATCTGCCTGGAGTGAGCACAGTCTGGATCCCGAGGACATTAGGGTAAGACATCTTTACTGGTTCTCTGAACTTTTAGATACACAAACAATATCCTAAAAATCTGACAAAACACTTGCAATGCTTGAACAATGTATTGATTAAGAATTTCATTTAGATTTCTGTTTATATTTCAGAATCTCTGTGTTTTGTTTCAGAATAGGTGCATCTTAGGGATTTCATAGCAGTTTTTATAGCTTCAACTTACAGTACCTTGAACTTGACAAAACTGTACTTCTTAGCAGGAAATTCTTTGCATAGCTCTGAATATTACAAGTAATTTTAACCATCATAGGTAATATGTAAAAAAAAAAAGGTAATGATGATGAGCATGATAGAGGCAGTGTTCGTATGTATTCCAGTCTTATTGAGATGGCAGCAGGAGTATATTATAGGGTTCCCATGGTAATGCAATTGTGATTATTAATATTGAACTGCTTTTTTTTTATGAGTACCATCTCTTTGTAATATATACGTATATCCAGTAATCAAGAACTTTTCATTGTGTGTTGATTCCCAGACCTCTAAATTTACTATGGAGGCCAAATCACTAAGCAAAATATGACCTGAGTCCACTTTAATGTCACAAAACAATAGCCTCTTGGCTGGTGCACTGACATTTAGTGTTCAAAATCCCAGCTCTTGGTCCTTTCCAATTCCATCTTTCTGCCTTACTATGTTCACTCTTCACAATTTACTTGCAAAAATACTTAGTATACGTTTTGCAAATAACGCATTTCGAGAGGAAATGCGATACGAATTAATCCCGCACAGCTGGTAGCTCATCAGCTAATCAACCAACTTCCAATCATCTCCTTTCCCCTTCACTATATAAACCCCGGACTTCATTCCGTCCATATCTCGCTTTAAGCATCCCACCTCCTCCCCGTCTCCACCGTTCTTCCAGTTTACGTTTTCCCTCGGGGGAGCAGTACGGGACCGAGCCGAACTTCGAACCCTGCCCTTGCTAGGATTAACACCACTAGGGTTCGGGTTCGCCGTCCTCCTGGGCTCGCTCCCCTGACAGCACGCCAAACCTGCTATTCTATTTATTAGAAAACTCGCAAACTTATTCAATGAGGAAAGCGTGAACTCTTGAAAGATAAATGTAAATGCAAAGAAAACAGGGTTCTTTTTCACTTAATTCATATATTGGTCAGTTTACACTAGAGGTGTCTGACTTTGGTTCTTTTACAAGAGTGAAAACCTTAATTATGTTTTGTGTGTCAGTTCATGTATTCTTTTCTTTCATCAGGAAGAGCTCAAGAAACTCTATGCCCAACTGGAGATTTATAAAAGAAAGAAGATGCTGGCCAATAACCCTCATTTACAGAAAAAGCGCAGTTCCAAGAGAGGACTTGGACGGACACTAATGCGCCGTATTACAGAAATACCTGAGACTGTGAGTCGGCAATACAGCCGGGAAGATCGAGACGCAAGTGATCATGGGAGTAACAGAGGCACCCTGAGGAGAAACCCATTTGACCCGTCTCACTCTGGGAAGTCAAGAGAAGAATCGTTAAAGAGCAAGATGTTCTCACTGAAGAGATCTCACAGCTATGACCATACGCATGACCAAGGTGGGGAAACCAATGGAGTGTGTGAAGATAAAATGGAGAACTCTACTACTGAGGCTTCTCTGCTTGACACTTTGATGGGCCGGAGGTCTAACAAGAAGAACCCTGAGGTGCCAAAGGTTGAGTTAGCTGAATCTACTGAGTCAGTGCCCTTAGTGTGCAAGTCTGCCAGTGCACATAACCTAGCAGCGGAAAAAAAGCCTGTACATCTTCGGACGTCTATGTTACAGAAGTCACTGTCTGTCATTGCTAGCGCCAGAGAAAGGACACTGGGGATCGCTGGGAAGACCCACAGTGTGGAAGATGCCAGTAAAAAGGGTCTCAAAGCAAGGGACAACACAGCGCTTTCGGAAGTCGACGAGTCTCCTGAGTGTGTACCAAAAATGATCATCAGCCAGTCGGTTGAGTACACCAAAACGCCTAGTAAGATGGGCATCATGAAGCAGCAGGTGAGCGGCAGTCAGCCCTCCATTTGTTCAGAACCAGGGAAGAGCAAGGACCTGTACGACCTCTCTGAGGTGTGCCCTTGGGAAGTGGAGGAGTTACCCACTCCAACGGAGGGCAAGTCCCAGAAGCATGTCTCCATTGCCCCTACTGAAACCAATACGATCCATGGGAGCAGTGCAAAAAGTGGACACAAGTCTCAACACAAACAAAAAGGGTTTGGCCAATCTCCGTCAAACCGGCGCCGCTCCAGAGATAAGACTGGGGACAGGGATGATGGGAGGAAGCCCAAATCACCTCTTAACCTCAGTGCCCACAAAGAAGCAAGTCCGTGGAATTTTGAGGATCTACCGGTGCAACTAATGGAGACTGTAGGACTGTCCCCCGAGAGAACAAGCCGTAAGAAAAGTGTCACTCCCACGGATGGAAAACCCAAGATCATCCTCTCAGATATCTCCAAGTCTACAGGAAGCCTTTTGCAGCCACCAACTCTCATGGTGGATATCTGTCCTTGGGATTACGATCCCCCTCTGTCCCCCAACCAGGACAAGACTTGCAGCCCCACACATCATTCAAAGAGAAGAGATTCTTGCTCGAAAAGGAAAGGATCCTGCTCCTCCAAAGACAAATCTAGGGATAAAGAAGATGACAAACGAATGTCCAAGAGTAAGGAGCGAAGAAGTTCTTCAAGCAAACCCTCAGAGAAGCGTCGCCCAAGCCAATCATCAGAGGGAGACCAAGTTGCCACAGTGGCATCTGGAAGAAGGAGGAGCTCTACTAGAGACTCCGCCATCAGTAAGCGAGCTGAAGCTTGCCCCTGGGAGACAGAGGTATTGCCAAGTGCTACCTTAAATGATAAACAGCCTGCAATGACTGAGAACCACACAACTCAAACACCCTCCACTTACCTCAACATGGCTGACGTTTGTCCGTGGGACTTTGAGGAGAAGCTGTCAGGGAAAAATGCATGACACAGCATTCAAAAAAACTAGACCACTCCAGTAGGGTTTCTAAGATGAAAGTTAAGGCCTGTTCACACCAAGAAGTCTAATTGTAAAGATATCTGGCTTCGACAACAACAACAGACAATATAGTCTGCCACTTTAAATGCTCCTTAAAGCTGGGTGGATTCTTTTTGGCTGTCAGTGATTTATTGATCATTCATCAGCTAAAAATTCTATTGAAAAATTTTCATTTTAAAAGCGATATTGCTGTGGTGTGGCCTTTGTTATTTTCATATATTTAGAACAATTATTAAACCTTTATATTTACAGTTGTCATCCTTGGTGTGAATAGGCCTTATAGTCATATTTCCACACTTATCTGCTTTAGGATTTCAATATGTTTCATCCACAAATCTGACTTTCAGTTAAAATAAAATGGTTTTGGCTACCGGCTGAAATACAAATAAAGTTCAAAGTTCTTGCAAAAGTATTCAAACCCTTCTCATTTTCAGTTTCATGCTTAACATTTTATGCATTTATTTGAACACTTTTATGTGACATTACTTTCAATATAGTCATTATATACGTACAAAAACTACAAAAGGCCTTTATTCACCACCTGAAGCCATGTGAGGCACGTTTTATCATGGATGCATGCACTTTATTTGACTTTCTTTTAGACTCTTGAACAAAGACACTTACCCACTGATATTTAAGTTCAAGGAACAAATTTAAAATAAGTCTACATTAATTTGTCTGCAAGTAATTTTCATTTTTGGGTGAACTACCCTTAAATGTTTTTTTTTTTTTTATGACAAACCTTTCTGAAAATGAATGCTGCAGTTATTCAAATAAGAGAATTTGTTTGGGGGTTTGAAGACCTTCACAAGGCACAATTAGAGAATGGGGTAAGATGAGACACATCCTGTATCTAGGAAATGGCAGTTTTTGTACAATTTTAAGGTGTATTGTACGGCTACCACACAATCCTAACCCTGACTTTCTGGACAGGCTTATTATCAATCATTTTAAAGGTCTTTATATATACACACACACACATATATATATATATATATATATATATATACATATCTTTATGATTCGCACAAAGTTGCCCAGGAAAAAGGTCTGCTGTACGTAGATTTGAACTAAAGTTATTTTTAAACTGCCATAATCTTTGGTGTAACATTTAAATGTTTTCATGTGACAACTATCTCCAGTCTCTGCTGTATATCATACATGTTGGTGACTTGATAGATGTAACAGTAAATCAATGATTTAGCTAAATAATACAACTAAAACACAGCATAGCACCATTTTTTTCAGCAGAAGAAAAAAAATGAAAAGAAAACGATGGTGGGGAAAATTACTTGTGGCAAAGTTGAGCTTGTAAGAAATCCTATTTCAATGGCCCTATGCTATAAATGTTTTCTTATAATGGCAGTTCGTAGGAGGCTCCTCTTACCCTATTCTAGTCTACATTTTTTAATTAATTGTGAAAATATAGAAAAACATTTCTTTAAAACAGTTATGAACAACAACATTCACCTTGTGCCAAGTGTGGTGGATTTATTTCATCAAAGATACCCAATGATTGGTAAACTGTACACCAGCAGGTTGCAATGTAAATCAGTTGTTACATTATTCTCTGTAATACATTTGTATCCGTAAACTGCATGAATGCGAAACATTTTAATCTATGTTGAATATTGACAGACAATTACAGTTCTAAGCATTTGTTTGATCATTGCATGGGTACACTTATCTGTTGCATTGTTGCCGGAACAGTATTGTTTTTTTCTCGTTTTATCGAACCTCTACTGTTCTGTTGTGATTTGTATCAGTATCAACTACTGTCTTAATGCATAATCGGTGATGTCACCCTATTGATGACTGTTGCATCAGTGTAAAGTCACATTGGCTCTTGCATGACAGTGAGTAGGTCTGTCTTTTATCTGCACATGAAATTCCAAATCAGCAGGAGTGTTGTGAGTCTATTGAATATCTCAATGCAAAGTTACAATCCTAACTTCAGTATTATGCAGTTGTTATGCTCAATAGCAATCCACACAGGTACATTTCTACTGTAAATACATATTGTGTGCTTCTTTGTGATGGCATGTACATACAATACTTCCTGCAATAAACATATTGTGTTCTGATTTTACTAGCCTTGTAATCCTCCTCATAAGTAGGCCCCATTGGATTAAAACTAATTTGAATAAATATAGAGAAGTGAATGGGTGCCGTCAGATTGAAGTGGAAATGCTCAGTTAACAGTTGCTTTTCTCAATGTTTATTTTTGGTTGTACTAAGCACCTATTTGAAGTAAGAAGTACAGGAATAAAAGCCATTTTTTTTCTAAGCCATTACAAAAAGGCTGCATACACTCATGTAAATGGAAATGTGCAGCAGAAGACAGAATTAAGTATTTCTTTGATACAGTGGGTACGGAAAGAATTTAGAAACCCCTTAAATTTTTCACTATTTTTTTAAATTGCAGCCATTTGCTCATCAGTCAATCAAGTTAATTTTCCTCATTGGTGTACATACAGCACCCCATATTGACAGAAACACACACACACACACACACACACACACACACAAAAAACATTTAAAAAGAAGAAGTGAAATATCACATGGTCCTAAGTATTCAGACCCTTTGCTCAGTATTTAGTAGAAGCACCCTTTTGTTTGAATACAGCGATCAAAGTCTTTTTGGGAAAGATGCAACAAGTTTTTCACCCGTATTTGGGGATCCTCTGTCATTCCTCCTTGCAGATCCTCTCCAGCTCTGTCAGGTTGGATGGTAAACGTTGGTGGACAGCCATTTTTATGTCTCTCCAGAGATGCTCAATTGGGTTTAAGTC
>JAUMHQ010000045.1:4761176-4780929 GCA_032361165.1 Enteromius paludinosus | reverse complement strand
CCCTGAAAATAATTGCACACCTCAGAACGTTCGTCAGCCAATCAGATTCAAGCATTCAACGGCCCCGTAGTATAAATTATATTAAAACATTACACACAGATGCACAATAATTAGGTTCATATTAAAATATTACTTTGCATGATGACGCCATTGCGTAATCATCTTTATGTAGTATACAAAATAATTAATGCAAAAAACATTATTTGAAATATTTCCATTTAGATTTGCATTAAAAATATATTTGACTATTTGTAAAAGTAATACAAACACTTTTTTAAAAGATTTCTTTTTTTGTAGTTTTAATTATTTGACTACAAATCTCACCTCATCATTCCTCCCAGTGATATTTGTGTACTGGCTTATAAATATTTTAAAAGAGCCAAAAGAGCCGTTCTTTTGAACGGTGTTTTGAAAGGAACGGATCGCAAAGATCCGGATCCCCTCAGAGAGCCATAAATCCCATCACTACATATAGTTATTTTCTAGGAGAGAAACACATTTTGCAGTTTTACAGTTAGATTCTTTTGCCAATGAAAATAGTTCTAAACTAAACAGAATAGTTGTCTCTCAGCAACAGTGGCGGCTCTACATGAAATTAGTCCCTGTGTGAGACTCTCTCTCGGCACCCCTCCCATCACATGTGTTCATTCATTCCACATCCACTTGCGTAACAATGTGACTGGTAAACATTTTGAACCAGGAAAAAGGTATCTTCTGACAATAATCTATTATACACTGAACTGCATTAATATGTATGGCAATATCAACAAGTGGCTCCCCTACACATCTCTCCCCATGATGGTAACACTTACACTTTTTCATAACGGGTGCAAATGAACCAAACAGACCCAATCTAACTTAAACATAAACACACGTAACATCTCTAATAAAAACACCCTAACTGTCTTGCTTAAATGACACAGAAATAAGTAAACTCTAAAAAAATACCCATAATGCACCTGGCTGCTAGTGCTGACTGCTGATCATTACAGTTTTCTAAATTGATTCCCATTTTTTGAAATGACTAGACTATTCATTGTGTTTCATGTTTTATACCTGATTTTTATATCCTACTGCAAATGTATATTGGTGTTATATTGTTGTTTATAAAATTAATTAATTATTAATAAAATAAAACCCTCACACAGTTCCTAAAGCCATAACATGTGTTGAAATTGACCAATTACAAGCGCTAAGTGAACTGCCAATCAATCTCTGCCTCCAAATTCTGTAAAAGAGTATTTGATGTGCAAACAGATGGAAGCGTGAGCTCTGTTTAGCACCATTCTTGGTAGAGCACATCTTTGCAGGTGCGTAGTGTTAGTTGGCTCTTACAGTGCAGAATTATTCCCTGGCGAGATTGGTATTTAAATGCTATTTATACGCCATAGTCACAGGTAGGCTATATGATAGATCAGGGGTGTCGAACGTCAGTCCTGGAGAGCCGCAGCCCTACAGAGTATTGCTTTAACCCTAATCAAACACTCCTGAACAAGCTAATTAAGGTCTGAACAGTTACTTGGAAGCTACAGGCAGGTGAGTTTTAATTAGGGTTGGAGCTGAACTCTGGGCTCCGGCTCTCCAGGACCGGAGGTCGCCACCCCTGAGATAGATAATAAAAAACCTTTTGGGGCGCAGATGAAAAAATGCCGCTCTGGGTGGCTGCCCCGTTCGCCCATGCCTAAAACCGCCACTGCTCAGCAACACATAGTGGTGTTTTGTTTCTGAAGGATTCAGTTCTTTTGAGCAAATGATTCAGTGATTCATAGAGGCAATGGTCACTTGCTTCGGTTTGAACGAATCGTTTGAATGAATGTTTCTTTGATTGAATTTATACTATCCTGCCACCTACTGGCTGTTTAGATTCACATACACAGTAAATAATGTAATTTCATGTTTTCCCCAAAGTTTCTATTAATTTATCATTGATATAATTAAAATTATGTATTTAGAACATTAATTACATTATTAATAAAATTGCTATCTCAGCGTAAATGGATTTTAATAAATGATAAGGACTTCCTTCATACAAATTTCTTTATTTGGTGTAATATCCCTAAATTGTATATTGAAAATTAGTGTGTATTCATTAATTAAAATATCTTCAACAATACCTAATTAAATAGATATGAGAGAGGTGTCCTTTTTTAGGTTAGTGGCACAGTAATTTTAATATAATATTTTTGCAAGTAATTTACAATGACTTGAAATGCGACTCAACTAATCACAATCCTGGACCAGAACTATCCTTTTTATAGCATTATATTCTGTGAAAATCTGTCTTTCAGCAACTAGTGTTGGCACTAAAATACCTGAGCAAAATGTGCGTATTGTATTTCAGCCTTGAACCTGAATGTTTTAAAATAAGACAAAATGTATGGGAACTGTTTGAACTTGAGAATAATTATCTTCTGTAGACATCAGCAACATTAACTTTCTCTTTGTTGTCAACATATTGGAGGGTTTTCCTTTATCTCAGGACTAAGGCAATATAATAATTGCTCTGTGGTCAAGTGTTCATCATTAGAAACCCACAGACAGCGCAACACAATCACCATTACTCTGCCAGTAAGTGCATCTCAACGCTTTTAGAAGAGATTTTCACAAGCTGTTTGCTCACAGACTTGGTGTCATTTGGAGGGCTAATGCAGACAGAGTCAGGGAAAAAGATCTTGGTCATTTCCTGATCCCATCACTTCATGACCATCTGCCATATAAGTCAATGTATGGTGTTTTACCCAGAAATGGAGCGTGCATATCTCACGTCTCTTCGTAAACAAATATGTGCATATATGCATGTGCAAATATAACATGCATGTAATATATAACATGGTCAGTTTGCATGCATTATGGACATAATATGATTTTATGCTACTTTAGTCCGCGTTTACTGATTTTGTGCAATATTGAAACATCAAGTTTAATCAAGCCATCCATTTTAAATGGCCAATAAATTAATATTTCAAAAATAAACACGAAAACACCCTTACTGGTAACTTTGATTTGGTTGTTGTTGTTATTGTGTTTTTGCTCAAAGGACTTTAAAGTTTCATATCTTAAGTTTGTATTTTTATACATTTTATTTTGATGTTCCTCTGTTCTGTTGTGACAATAAAAGAAACAAGTTTCTTTTTAAAATGCATTATCATATTATGTTAGTTAAAAGTCATAAATAACTACAAATGACTAATGTTGGGGAAATGTTAATGTTTTGTTAAGTGTTTCTAAAATGTAAAAAAAAAAATATATGTAATAATAATCCGCCGATAAATCGGAATATCAGATTTGTATCGGTATCCACCTTTAAAATCCTTTTTCGGTCGGACTCTAAAATGTACATAGCGAGGACTATTTGTGTTGAGTGCTTTTGTCAATTTGTTCCTCTTCTCTCCAGCATTTGTGGAATTGAACACTTGCAGCGTGCTGGAAAAAGAGTCACACTTTTTAACTCTTTCTACTTCTGCATCGTGACATTCTCTACCGTTGGGTTTGGAGATGTCCTTCCTGATGTCTGGCCCTCCAAGTTGCTGGTTGTTATTATGATATTCGTGGCTTTAGTGGCCCTGCCTATCCAGGTTAGCTTGCCTCGATACTCAAATCTAAAACAGCAATGAATAACAACCATTGTAGACCATATATAGCATGATATACTGTGGAAAAATCCATTTAATGAATAAAGCCCCAGTTATTCTCACCTTATTATTAAAGTAAGAGCAGTCATGTAACTTGAATGTTCACCCAAAATGACGTCAAAATGTTTAGAAACTTACCTAAAGCCCACAAGGGATGTCATAGAAGAATTATAATCTGCAGCCACTGTCACAACAATGTCATTAAAGAGCTAATGCAGTGCATTATGGTGTTTTCTCTGTGTGCTGTGATGCACTAGTTTGAGGAGCTGGCCTACTTGTGGATGGAGCGGCAGAAGTCAGGAGATTACAGCAAGCAAAGAGCAGAAACCGAGAAGCACGTGGTGCTGTGTGTCAGTTCAATCAAAATCGACCTGCTCATGGATTTCCTAAATGAGTTTTATGCTCACCCCATCCTTCAGGTACATAACAAAAAAGAAAATGTAGCTGCAAGCACCAATTATCTGGGTTCATGCGCAGTTGTAAAACGTTACAGCTTGAAACCACCAAAGTCAGTGATGAAGAAGACCCTATTTCAGATAAATCAAGTCATATGCCATAAACAGTTATAATGCTACCTATGTTCTGATTTCCATAATACTTTGCATGCTTCTTAGTATCTTATGTTGCATGTGCCCGGCTGATTTTGTGAAGTGAGTTTTCCTATTTTCTAAAGGATCAGATTATAGCTATTTCAAAGGCTACATTTATAAAGGATTGACCTAGAGAGACTACAATATACTGTATAGTTGTACTGCAAACATTCACAAAGGTAGTTTCATATTTCATCTCAAATATTTAACAAACAATATATTTGACAGCAGTGGTTCCAGAGGCAAAGTTGTTCAAAATGAGGAGATCTGTCATTAAATGAGTATTGTGTGTATGTGTGAAACACCACATGATTACAGTAGCAATTACAAGATACACAAATGTCCTGACATACACTAATGGTGTATAGGAAAGACACTGCATAATGGTTTTCAAGTAGTTGTAGCCATTTTTATGTTTTTCTGTTACATATGAGAACTTCTACTAAAACTCCAGAGTGAGTGGTTGAGATTTGGTTCCAATTGGAGCAAATTGGTGAAAGTAGGTTTTGTGAAAAATTCTAAATGCTGGAATTTTTTCTAATGCATTTTAATGAAATTTCAACTATCAATAGTTTTGAGTCTTGACAAACTATATTTTTCTGTCACTGCTGTCTTCCAGGAGTACCATGTCATCATCCTTTGCCCAGCTGAGCAGGACTTTGCGGTGAGACGGGTGCTGCGGATCCCCATGTGGTCACACAGAGTCATATATCTCCAGGGCTCTGCCCTCAAAGATCAAGATCTGGTCAGAGCAAAGTGAGTTCGAAGACATTTATATTGATCTGCCACGGGATCTTCAGCCTTTTTTAACACACCCCACATATACTCTGTACCTCTGCTGTGTAGCTGCTGCCAAATATAGAAATTACTAAAAGATTTTGGGTTTATCAAACTGATTATTTCTTTTAAAAACAGACATGAATATTAAATAATCATATTTGACATTTTTTGTTGAGTAGGCAGTAATCTAATTTTCATTGGGAATCACATTTACATGGGATATAACCCAAATGCCAAAGCATTGCCTTAAAGCAGGGCTTCTCCTGGAGGTCCACTGTCCTGCAGAGTGTTGCTCCAACCGTGATTAAACTCACTTGCCTGTAGCTTACTAGTAATCCTGATTAATTAGCTGGTTCAGGTGTGTTTGATTAGGGTTGGACAGTGGACCTCCAGGACCAGGATTGAGAAGCCCCGCCTTAAATAATGTAATCATCAAGAAAAAAGGGGAAAAAAAACAAGTATAATGAATATTTTTAACATAAAAATTGTGTAAGACTTAAATACATTTTCTGACACCGGGTTAATCTTTGTTTAACTGCTTGTTAGAATGTACATCTAACCTATACAGAAAAATGAAATATATTTTTTACTTTTTTTTTTTTGCCATGTTATTGCTAAAATATATTTCTATACATATATATGTATAGTATATTATAGTATTTATATATATATATATATTCAAATCTATTTTATGTTTTTGGCCAGTTTGTGTATATTTAAATATTTTTCCATATATTTCAATCCAAAAAAATACATTCACGTCACAGAGACTCACAGCTTATGACTTCTATTTTGCATATATTTTGGCTGGAAAAAAAGGTGCATGTTAGCATGCATACTTAACTACTACTATAGTGCGTACATGTAACGTGTAACAAAGACACTGCAAAAAAAAAGAATTACCACCAAAAAATGTTAAAGCTAGCTGAATAAAAAATGTCAATGGTGAAAGAAACTTAATGCAAGATATATTTTCTGAAAACAAGTCTTTTCACACAGACTGGATAATGCTGAGGCTTGTTTCATTCTGACCTGCCGCTGTGAAGCTGACCGCAATGCAGCAGTATGTATTACTGAGATTTTTCTTTTTTTTAAACAGTGAAGAAATGCATGATTATAATTAAAACACTTATAATGTTAGTAGTTGACGCCCTTCATTAGAAGGCTCTGTTTGAATAGGCAGAAGAATAAGCTATGATTGGCTTGTGTATGTTTGACAGCTTACATCCTTTTTAGATGATGATTTAGGTTAAAACACTTAAATACTCAGCACATATCAAACAATCTAGTGATCAATTAGTGATCATGTAATAAAAACACTCTTACTCACACTTGTGTCATGTGACATTACTGTGGTCAAAATAGGTACAGCATCGTCTTTTCGTCTTCAATATTTAATAAATTCTTGCCTTATTTGCAAATAAATCTGCTGTAAAATGAAGTGAACGAAGTTCTTACAGTTGATGATTAGAACTTCTTTAAAAATGAATTTCATTAAATAAAGTTTATAGATTTTTTTTCAAGGAATATCTGTGTTCATCACTTACTTACTATGTGCGTTAATCAGTGGGTGTGGTTAAGCAGGCAGTGATGTAGAATCGGTGGGTGTGGCTAAGCAGGCAGTGATGTAGAATGGGTGGGCATGGCTAAGCATGCAGTGATGTAGAATGGGTGGGCGTGGTTAAGCAGGCAGTGATGTAGAATGGGTGGGCGTGGCTAAGCAGGCAGTGATGTAGGATCGGTTGGTGTGGCTAAGCTTGCAGTGATGTAGAATCGGTGGGCGTGGCTAAGCTTGCAGTGATGTAGAATCGGTGGGCGTGGCTAAGCAGGCAGTGATGTAGAATGGGTGGGCGTGGCTAAGCAGGCAGTGATGTAGAATCGGTTGGTGTGGCTTAGCATGCAGTGATGTAGAATGGGTGGGTGTGGCTAAGCATGCAGTGATGTAGAATCGGTGGGCGTGGCTAAGCAGGCAGTGATGTAGAATCGGTTGGTGAGGCTAAGCATGCAGTGATGTAGAATGGGTGGGCGTGGCTAAGCAGGCAGTGATGTAGAATCGGTTGGTGTGGCTAAGCATGCAGTGATGTAGAATCGGTGGGCGTGGCTAAGCAGGCAGTGATGTAGAATCAGGCACTGATCATCTTCTGCAGAGGTGGTGTTTATCTACACTATTACATCATAAAGTGGCGCATTTCATACGCTGTTGTTTTGCAAGACGGACTTCAATATAAACCATTTTTAGACTGACGAGTTCTGAAACTTACTGGATGTTTTTATAGCACAATGTGACTTCTTATTGGTCAAAAGTTCAAGGGAATTTAGATTTCTCAGTTCATTACACCTTTAAGTCATCAGTGAATAGATGGGACATATTTATGATAATTTCTATGAATATTCCACCTTTTATAACTTATTTGTTTCTTCTCAGGATTATCAGACCATCCTGAGGGCTTGGGCAGTGAAGGACTTTGCTCCAAGCTGCACTCTTTTTGTTCAGATTCTCAAACCAGAAAACAAATTTCATGTGAAATTTGCAGGTAATGATAAATCGGTCTTTGTAGATGATTGCAAAACATTTTAAACACTGTACAAATGCAACGAAAGGCTTTGATACTGATGTTTTAAAAAAAAAAATTCTGCTATTTCACCCTTCAGATCATATTCTTTGTGAGGAAGAGTTTAAATACGCTATGCTGGCCCTGAACTGCATCTGTCCTGCCACGTCCACCTTCATCACCCTGCTGGTGCACACAACTCAAGGCCTGTGAGTACACTACCTGGATGACATCCGGTTGCAGAGCTAGTGCAACAACCACATTGTTAAAATCAGATGCTTTCTTTACTGCTGTTTTCTTTTATTGGGGTTTTTACACATGATAGCAATTTTTGTTTGAAGTTTTATATTGCAGCCTGGAGAGCTCAGTTACAGTCTTGCTCAACAGCGCCACACTTGTCAAACCATGTTATTGCAGGCTCTTACATTAGGTTATAGGTACACATAAACTCACAGCACAACAGAAATGCTCCCGACCACTAGAGGGCAGCTGGTCTGCAGGAACAGCTATTGTGCGAGGTACTCGCAGGCACTACAGGTTGTGTTTGTAGTAAAACTTTATTAGTAGGACCCATAAAATGGACAATACATCGCAAACTGAAATTACGTCAGGGGATGGTTTTAATGTCAGTGTTAAAATGATCAAAACAGGTACAGACCGCCCGTGAATACTCGTGACATGTGCACAATAGCCGTTTCTGTAGACCAACTGCCCCCTAGTGGTCGGGAGCATTTCCGTTGTGTTGTGGCTTAATGTTGTTGTGTTGTGAGCTTATGTTTGCTTTTTTAAATTGTGTTGTGTTGTGTACTACTGGGCCATCGTAAAATGCATATTCGACAACTTTTTATAGTTGTTGTTGTTTGCAATGTTGACTTGTCGTTTCAGCCAGGTCTGCATGTGAAATGAAGAAATCAAAAATGCAAAGAAAAACTTGCATTGTTGCCATGCAAATGCACCATAAATCATGCAAGGTGAAGTTTGTGGTAGTCACTTTACTGATATTTATGCCATTATTTAAAACCCCAATAAGGACGTCTTAATCTATTCTGTGCCAGCCTTTTTAGTAGGTTAGACACCCTGATTGCTCTGCTTGTTTGTGATCCTACACTAATTTGCGCTGCTCTTGGTAAATTGCACTGTTTTCAATAGCAGAACTTTCCACTTCCATAGGCTAATTTGCTCTTTTTAGTGAATTTGGCTTTTGGATTTTATAAAGTTGTAAAACTTGAAAGCAAAATTTCAATATATGATATGATAGGATGTGTGCATCATCTTTGCAGAGAGGGCCAGCATTCTCCTGAGGACTGGCACGGGATTTATGGGAAATGCTCAGGAAATGAAGTGTACAGCATTGTTCTCAAAGAAAGCGTATTCTTTTCTGAGTATGAGGGAAAGAGCTTCCCTTATGCCTCCTTTAATGCATATAATAAGTGAGTATGTGGGAAAAGCATCTTTGAGAAATGCATATATAATGACATTTGGCCACTTCTTTCTTCTTGTGTAAATATCTCTCTCATGTTTGTAGGTACGGCATCTGTCTGATTGGTGTCTGCCCTGACGACACTAAGAATATACTGCTGAACCCTGGTCCTCAGCACATCATGACACCTTTGGACGTGTGCTTCTACATCAGTCCCAGCAAAGAGGAGAACTCCTACTTTAAGACCAAGAAAGAAGACGAGACTAAACCTCCAACCAGCAGCGCTATTACTAGCATGGGTCAGACAAATGAGCATTATTATATTATTACTGTAAAGCAAAAGCTGAGTGTGTCATAGCTAGGGGTCAGCCCCGGCTTCTCACTAAGATAAAGGTTTTTATCTTTTATCTTTTATCTAGAGTTGCTCTCAGATTGGATCTGAATCACTTTTAAGCTAAGTTAGGAGCTCTCTGAGAGGATTCGTAGAATATTTAACAATACAGGCCCAGACCTTCAGTGCACTTTCAATTCTCTCAAAAGCATGTGGATGAAAAATGCTATTTCTATATTTTTGTCTAAAGGTTTTTGTATTTCCTAAAGGTACCATGGCTATGGACATGCAGGAAATATGCATTCCATCCAGTTTAGGTCCATCGCTCTCAACTGAAACAAATATATCGGAGACCAGAAAAACTTATATGATTCCTGTTTTGGAATTGCCTGACTCACCTTCCTTTCAGACCGATAACCTGTTCATCGATGATTCAAAGAGCCCATGTCAGCCCTGCACTAGAGATAAAGACAGCAATGGGTAATTATTTCTTTCACTGAGAGAAAAAACAAGATTAAATGTTAATTAAGAAACATTGAGTAATGTCACATTGGCTGATATGAGAATGAGATCTCCTGAATTTTTTTGCAGTTACACTAAGGGATATCCTCCAGACTTACCCTACATTGGAAGCTCACCAATACTTTGCCATTTACGGAAAGAGAAAGCGCCCAAATGTTGTATGCAGCTGGAAAAGGTACATATCTTGATTTCACTTGAGTGAACACTGTTTATGTAACACATCACTAGGAACGTCTGGATCCATTTGCAAAGCTTTAATGAAGAGTAGTCAAACAGGCGAATGTCGGTACACAGGTAAACAGGTAAATCAGAGACAAGGCAGAGAATCGTGGTCGTTTAACAGGCAGATAGAGTCAGGGCAGGCAGCAGTAATCAATAGTCCGGGTCCAGGCAAAAGGGTCAAGGCAGGCGGCGAGAATCAACAGTGAAATAACAATCCAAAAATCAAACCAGAGAATTAAACAGGAGTAAATGCTTAGAATTATCACCGGGGTAAATAAGACTTTGCGTCGATCTGACGCCAGCCTTCAGTTTATATAGAGCAGTTAATGCCGAACACCTGCAAGTGAAATCGGCCCAGGTGTGTGGGTAAAAAGGGTCCAGGTGGAAATTAGAACTCAGCCGATGGTTCCCACTGCTGGGTTCCGGAGAGGGCCACAGAGGCACGGCTTGTGACAGTTTACAACAATAATTGTACTAAATTACTCTTTTATATCACAAAAATGCATTAAATCGAATAAAAGCAACACTTCTTTTCAACTTTCCAACTAAAAAGGTTGTTTCCAAAAAAAAATTAAGCAGCACAGCTGTTTGCAACATTGATAATAATGAATGTTTCTTGAGCAGCAATTAGCATATTACACTGATTTCTGAAAGATAATGTGACACTGAAGAATCAGAAATCCAGCTTTGCATACAGTAATAGTCAAAAGTTTGGAATTTTTGCTCCTTTTTGCTTGCCTGCGTTTATGTGTTCAAAAATACCGTAAAAACATTGAACTGAGAAAAAGTGTTATGATTTAAATTGATGTTTTCTATTGCAATACATTTTCAAATATTGCATTGCTTTATTGTCATTTCAGTTTTTGTCCAAGACCTGCAACCACAAAGACAAAGAAGATGTCAAAGCATACAGTTTAAAGAATAAACTCATCATTGTGTCTGCTGAGACCACAGGAAATGGCCTGTACAACTTTATCCTCCCATTACGAGCCTCTTACAGATCAGAGAATGAACTGTGTCCCATCGTGCTACTCTTGGAAAATGAGTAAACATCCTAATTTTACACATCACCCTCCTTCACCATGTTCATTGAGCTTTACTTTAGTTGACAATATATTGCAGTCTTGTAGTTCTAGTTAAATTTCCCCTGATGTCTACGTAATATTGAATTTCTTTCTTTTAGGCCAGGTGCAGAGTTTCTTGAGACTGTCTGTTGGTTCCCAATGATATATTACTTGCGTGGATCAATCGACAGGCAAGAGACATTATCATGAAACATTATTTGTTTGTATCCTGCCCTCGAATAATCCATTTACAATTTGTCGTCCGGAAAAAGATAAGTCTGATGTTGTACACTGAGAGTCACCTTCTTGAGATAACAAAGACCTTATATCACTTGACAGTAGTGTGCCGAAGGAATGAGTCCTAAAACCCAGAAACCCAGTTTATTCTAAACCCTACTTTTAACCCCAGGTGTAGTTTAGCACTGCTGTTTACCCGAATTATGAAAGCCTGCTCTGGAGCAAGATTAGCACTGCTTATGTGTTGCCAAATGTGTACAGTGTAAAACAATGTCATGTTAGAATGTTATAGCTAGATGCTTAAAAACAGATTCCCACTAACATGTCAGCATCATTGGTAACCAGAGTGTTCCCTTTTGAAATGGTCTTTCCTGTTGTGCTGAATCACACATGGGGAACAATGAACCATAGTGCCATGTTAGAAGTGTCCCAGAGCATGTAGCCAAGACATGCACCAGGTGTGCGTGCCTGAATCATAGCAAATATTTGGCTGGCATATATCCCCAATGGTAACTCAACTGGACCAAGCCCATGAGGATGCCACCCCCCTAGTAGAGTGGACCCTCACTAAAACGTGGGGCACTCAGAGCTCACTGAGGCATAAGCAAGGGCTTACAGTCGTTTGGCCCAAACTCCAAACAGGAAGCACCAAGAACAATCTTAAGTAACAAGGGCTGGAAGTCAGTGGAGGGCCTCATAGGGCCTTGAGGACTGCAGACGGGTCTCAAATAGTATGAGGGCAGGATGGGTTAGGTATCCTAGCTCTATTGAACATGGAAGGGCTGTTCTGGAAAGAAAGGTGCTGGTCTCTAATAGGAGGTTCACTGGTGGTGCTCTAGCTAAAATCATTCATCCGGGGCAGTTCCAGGTGGGGTCTTCTGGGGCTGATACCTTCACTGACAAAGAGGCAAGACTCATGCTCTCACAATGAGAGCAATCTGTCTCGGGAAGCACCTGCTCAGTGTGCACACAGCCTAGGTAAGTGACACACTCACTTTGCACATGTGACTCATCTGTACCACATTTGTGGTGTGACAATTTGAACCAGACGTCACTGAAATTTCCTGAGTTAGAACTGAGAATTTGCTCTGAACTGTCACTGGAAGCTGCAGTGGAGAAACACTGAACAGGACAGCATCTTTCCTCTGCTGGGACTCTTCTATGTGAGCAGCAGGCTTCTTTGTCTTTAGAGTCTAGAGAACAGTTCAGGTGAAATGGCATACAGTGCCAGCTTATACAGGTAGCCAGGCCATGCTGAAATGCAATAGGTTTGTGCAGCTGCACAAACATTAAGAAACATCAGGCTTTAGTATTCAGAGGAACATTGTGTTTGCCCCAAGCAGGATTCAGCACATGAGAGACCCTTTCACAAAATATGTGAAAATCATTAACCTTTGTTGATCACAGAGCTTACATTTACTGCAATAACTCAAAATCCAATGGAAAATCTTACTCCCTTGTCTGACTCCCTACAGTCTGGATGACCTGTTGCGTTGTGGC
Source organism: Enteromius paludinosus (assembly GCA_032361165.1). Lineage (NCBI taxonomy): Eukaryota > Metazoa > Chordata > Actinopteri > Cypriniformes > Cyprinidae > Enteromius > Enteromius paludinosus. The sequence continues at coordinate 4,768,079 of JAUMHQ010000045.1, read as the reverse complement.
GTCTCATTTGCTGCTAATATGGTGGTTGTGGATAAGGAGAGCACCATGTCTGCTAAGGAAGACTATATGGCTGATGCAAAAACTATTGTCCATGTTCAGACCCTGTTCAGGTGAGACACTGCTTGAGATTTTGAGATTCCCAAAGGGTTAAATATACTTAAAATTACCCATTTGTAATCAATTTACAATATATTACATTTAAAATACATTTCTTAATCAAGTACTTCACATCAACACTTCAAAATGTGAGTTTAGTTTTTTTAAAGCATTACAAAAAAGATGAAATAATAATTGTAAAAAAATGCTTAAAAACGTTTTTTGACATTATTACACTATTACGTTCACTATTTAAAATTCTACTTCATTATTATCCGCCCTTGAAGTTGCTTCAAACCTAGATGAGTTTCTTTTTCCTGTTGCAACACCCCCCAAGAGCACTTACTTTTTTCACAAGGGAACCAAACACTTTAAGTAATTGAAATGAATGACTGGTCTGTAGGTTGTTCTCCGGCCTCAACATCATCACAGAGTTAACCCATCCTGCTAACATGAGATTCATGCAGTTCAGCGCAAAGGACTGTCACGCGCTGGCCTTCTCCAAGCTAGAGAAGGTGAGCAGACATTCATAACAAGCTTTCAGTCACTCTTGATTAAATAAATCACACATTGATGGTTTTGATTTGATTCATCTGCATGTTCCTAAACCTTCTATGTTTTCTTGCACGGCTTCACGGAGCAGAGGGAACGAAAGAAAGGCTCAAACATGTCCTTCATATTTCGCCTGCCTTTTGCAGCTGGTCGGGTGTTTAGTATTGGGATGCTGGACACACTGCTCTATCAGGTACTAAAACACATCCAATGTGCTGCTGCCTGTTGAGTTGAAATTGCGTTTGCGCCTGTGTGCCTGCCGGTGACCACTAGATGGCAACATTAGCAAGAATAGATATAGGAGATACTAAATGTAAACAAAGATCAGTGGTTATAGTTGTGGAATTTGATTTAGCTCATTTTTTTGCCTAAACATTGCCATTCAAATGGTCCATACCTTTATTTGACTTCTATTTGTCATATAAAGACTTGTATTTTAATAAATGCTTTTTTTATTTTTATTTAATCAGCATATTGAAATGATTTCTGAAGGATCATGTGGCACTGAAAACTGGACTAATGATGCTGAAAATTAATAAATTACATTTAAATTGTAAAATGACATTAAATATCAAAGTTCCTTGTACTTGTACATTATTGTTTTACTTTATTTTTATTTTTTATAAATAAAGCAGCAGTGGTGAGCATAAAAGTCTTCTTTCATAAATTACAATAATATCTCTCACCCTGAACATTTGAATGGTATGTATGTTCTTGTTGTGAGAAATCATAACTATTAATTCCCTCCTTCTTGTAAATGCTTCTGTTGTTTCAGTGTTTTGTTAAGGATTACATGATAACCATTACCAAACTTCTGCTTGGACTAGAAACCACACCAAAATCTGGTTTCTTATGTTCTGTAAGTATGTCGTTTAACATTAACACATCCTCATTTAAATTACTTGTACTCGTGATGTTGCATTAGGAGTGTTACAGTGTTGTGTGTTACATTTCAGATGAGTATCACAGAGGAAGACTTGTGCATTGACACATATGGCAGACTGTATGAAATGCTCTCCTCCACTGTAGGAGACATTCCCATCGGCATCTACAGGACTGAGTCTCAGATACTTGAACCTCCTGAGGTTTCATTACGTTCAATCCAAGCACAACACATGTACACTTTATAGATCAAGAGAAACAGTTACACTGGGAAGGGCAGGAGCCAGCTTTACTCAGATTTATTTAATCATCAGTTTTTACCAATTACGTGAATTCCACAAACACTTAACTTGGATTATTTGATGAAATACAATCAATTAAATGCATTTTAGATGAATAAATTCATTCATTCAAACTTCATTGGAATAATACAATGACTTTTTATATTACAGCTCTGACTTTTTTCTCAGAATTGCATGATATAACCTCTACGTTACGAGTTATAAAGTCAAAATTAAGTTATTAAATTGCAATTCTGACATTTTCTTTTAACTGAAAGTTAATATTATAACTCTTTAGCTCACAATTACAGGTTTTATTATACAATTCTCAGAAAAGAAATAAGAAATGTGAAATGTAAATATGCAAATGCGGGTAAAAAGTCAGAGAAGTTGCAATTACTTTTTAAAATAACAATTTAAAAGCAAAAATGGACTTCCATTTTAATAAAGCTTGAAACTGCTCAATGTCCAGTTTTTCAACAAATGAGAGAAAATTGGTATGTCACTCAGTATGTGCTAGCTTTTTAACCAAATTCTGCAGTGAAGCTGCAAATTAAGAGGTTAAAATTTTGTATTGTAAATTTCAGCATGTCAGAAATAGCAAGAACGACAAGACTAACCGCGTTTTTCTTTCTTCTAGACTCCACAATCCCAAATGTCAGACAAGGTGTCAGTCTTTGAGGAGGGAAAGGACCCGGAGGAGCAACAGCAGGGTCTTCACTGTGAACTGCCAGACATTCAGACTCATTCTCTTCGTCGAAAGAGCATGCAGTGGGCGTCTAATCTGCTGGGGCCTTGGCATGCTGAGCGCGAAGCAGACAGACTGAGCCAGCAGCGCGGCGTCTTGCTCTCATGCTCCGAGAGACAGGAGCTCACTGAGATGGTCAAGAAACGCATGAAGAACATGGGGCTCACCACATGGGGATTCGGTGAGACACCAGTCAAATATCACACTCAAATCATTTCAGAATGAAGTAGGATGTTATTTAGAATCTGGTTTTAGAACGGATGCAAAATTAATTTTACAAGTTGTTTGAACATAAATGTGTGTTGGAAGTGTGTACACATTCATTCTATAATGATAAATATCCAGCCAGTGTTTTGTCAGTGAGTATGCTGTCATCAGTCCACCATTGTGTCATGGGAAGACAAGATTTCTCTGATTAACCGATTAAGGTGTTTTGGATGTAATGATGAATATAGCAGTTGTCATTTACTGAGCCTCTGAAGTCGCAGAAGAATATCGTTACTTGTGTCTTGAAAGGAACACGCCGATTCCAATCTGTCTGAACTTGCGTGAATCATTCATGATGCAGCTTCATCTACAGAAGTAAAACGTCTTTTTATGAATTAAATCGCCTCTTCTAGTATGTGCCAGCAAGTTTCTTGACTAAAGTAGACAGTCTCATGAGAACGGCTCATCAGTCCACAGAAGAGAGAGGCGGGGTCAGCAGAGCTCATTAGCATATAAAGCAACATGGACTAGAATGGCTTGTAGAAAACTGATTTGATTTGACACTGTTTACACTACCATTGAGAAATAACCAAAGTATGTTATATACTTTTCAATAAGACCCTAAAGAATCAAATCAACTAACAGTATGAAAAATTCAAGAACTCTAGAACCAGGGGGCACAACTAACCTTTCCTTAATTATCTGACAAACCTTATTTAAAGGGTTACTCACTTACCCCCATGTCGTTGCAAACCTGTAAAAGCTAAGTTCATCTTCGGAACACAATTCAAGATATTTATTTAACATTACACTTGAACCACTGATGGCAGATGGAGCATCAGGCAACGTATTTTATACTTGTCTGCACCTTTACAGTGCAAATTGCTTGGAAGGCAAAGGGACAGTCACAGTCAGGAGGACTGTAGGTTTTCATCCAAAACATCCTAAAAAGTGTGTAAACAAAGCTTTTACAAGTTTGGAACGACAAGGGGGGTAAGTGAGTAATGATGAAATTTTCATTTTGGGGCAGAGTAACCCTTTTAACTGGCAGCCTAATTTTTCAGTTTTCAATGGCTTTGAAAGATGGTGAGCCGTTCTAAAATAACTGAAACCTTCTGACAACAGGTTGAGAAGATTTCTAGAATATTGCATCTTTACAGTAGGGCTGGAATTTCGAATCATGCCAATAGTTGACTGATGGTCAAATCATATGTTTGGGGGCTGGGCAAAATAAGAGATCATAATTCAAATTAAAAGATCATAGAAACCCTAAGAATGCACAAAATTTTTTTTTACAATAGTGCTCTCATTATAACATTATGTATATGACAATAGTTATTAAAGTACCCCGAGTGAAGAATTGAAGGAATCTGTGCGGCATTCTCCACGGAACATTGTGCAGAAACATGACAGCTAAACTCCAAAAATTCACAGCATCTTTTTATAATAGTGTTCTCATTATAATGTTACGTATATGACAGTCTCAGTCATAGTTATTACTATTCTTTATTGTTTGTCCTGCTCGCGCTAGAAATGCAGCATAACTCTACCAAATCTTATAACCATAAATAATATACACGATATATATAGAAACCAGCTGAAATTTTTTGAACAGCCCTACTTTACAGTGTCACTAACTCATTCAAGTTACTGGTGGTCCATGAAAGACAAATACTCAGAGGTCAGGATAATGCAAAGAATCTCAATGGGCAATCGTTTCAGCAGTGCAGCTGGAATTGCTTGCAGTAAAGATCTGTCTCAGCGTATAATGTCTTGACCTGTAAGAGAAGTCAGAATATTGTGGTTTTCTGGATGTTTGTGCAGCTGTGAAATTAATTTCACTCGCGAATCAAGCGAAAATGTTCAAGCGTCCAACTACGCATGATTAGTAGTTATAATATTAACATTTGTCTCTCAATGCAGATGAGCCGAATAATAACCAGAGCAGTCACTCGTACGTCTTAATCAACCCGTCTGCAGATACAAGACTGGAGCTCAATGACATTGTGTAAGTGAAGCTAAATTTAGTGCACTTCATAGGGACACTATAACAAATTTCGAGCAATTCTTATTTTATTTCTCACCTATTTTAGTAGTTTGCGTTGTATAGACATTTTTTGTTGTAGTCATACTAATGTAAATCCTGGGTTACACTTTATTTTGATAGCCGTTTAGATATTCTACTAATTTTTGTAGCTACATGTCAACTAATTCTTTTTCATTTGCAACTACTAACTCTCAGAGTAGACTGTTAAGGTAGGTTTGGGGTTAGTTGTTGACATATACTTGCAAAGCAGACAGTCTACACATACTGTAAAGACAGCTAGTTACTGTTAGTTTAATGTCTAAAGTGGATTATCAAAATAAATTGTAACCAAATCCTGTACAGCTAACTCTATGTATACTGTATGATATGTATATATTTTACAATAAAAAAATATAAAAGAATAATAATTATTTTATTAACAAATATATTTATGATTTGTATTTATTGCATTTCTGTTTATTAGCCATGCTGCCTGTTTGTTTTAGTATGCAGTGTGATGTGATACACAGTAGAATTGCTGTACCTTACATGTGTGTGTGTGTGTAGATTTAAGCACATTCAATCATATTTGTTTTGGTTTCAGGTACATAATCCGTAAAGATCCTGTCTCGTTAAATCTGAACAATACTGACATCAAGAACAGCATGAGGAGTGATTCACAAATAAGAGAGAGGAACACCAAGAATCACAAGTGAATGAAGATCACACTTACAACAACTGTTTATCTTCATTGTGACACAAAAGAAATGCTTTATATTCAGCATCAGGTTACCCTCTTAAAGCCATTGATGTATTACATATACAGAGCTCAGAAGAATGCATGTAAAGCCGTTGCTTTATTTGTTGTATTTGTTCTTGCCAGCATGCTCCTGTGCTGCTTCATGCTCAGACTGACACACAGAGGTTAAGGGTCACAGACAGCGATCCAGTTAAAGTTCTCTGTTTCTGGAAAGAAATCATATTTTGCAGCTACTGGTTTCCTGTTAGACACAACTGCGGTAATGCATGGATCTGCATTGCTCACATCCATTTATATACATAGTGCCAGTGTAACCCACCTATCCATCTTTTCCTCAACACAGAAGTAAGCCTATGGGTGAAGCTTCCGGTTCGGTAGACGCTTTAGGGAAAAAAACGAGGAAAATAACTACATACATTAAAACTGTATGCACTACAAATGCAGTGTGTTAATAATTGAGATAATACATTAAAATAACATTATAAGACATGCCAATTTTCAATATCAAGCAGAAAAATGAACTGTTTTGTACAGCTAAAAATATCTGGACGCGGATGAGACTGGAAGCCATACCCATAGAATTTACAAATGGTGCTGGCTATTTTTATGTCAGGAAAAAGGTGGATAGAGACCACAAAGTTATATACCAATAAAATATTGAAAATATTGGATATCAACTTAAAGTAATATTTCATCCAATAATTAGGATGCTATCATGTTCTGGTATCCAGCCAAGACGTGACATTATCACGTTGGAACGCTTTGAAAAACGTGTAGCTGTCACGGTTTAGCCTCCTCAGACATGAAACTTACACGTTTTGTGTTAACATGTTTCGTCGAAAATTCCGCGATGGGCTCACGTAACAGATTACGATGTAAGTCAGTGACAGGCATCAGCCGTGATCCACCACGGATAACCGGATTCATTTGATATAAAATGTATACTTTCATTGTAGCACCTAGCCGCACCTTTGCCCTAAACCTACCCACTTCTGAACAATATAAAACACACACAGACAAAATAAGCGCAGTCACAGGTATTTATTGCAAAAAAAAAGCATTACCAACAAGCTGTGTTGCATTTCAAGTTCTTCTAAAGCCATACGATGTCTTTATGCGAAGAAGAGAGTAAAATACAAGGTTTTAATCGCTGAAATTATCCTGCTCCGTTAACGCCTTCACATCTTATTCAAAAGACACTCTCGTCCTGTAGAATGACGCAAATCGATCACCAGACACAGAAGAGCCTATAACATTTCACAACAGCATGAATCGAATTTTACAACCAAGGCTGACGTACGGTTTCTCCTGGCGGGCGGCATTTTTTAAATTTGCGCAAAGCAGCACAGAT
>JAUMHQ010000045.1:4751020-4761076 GCA_032361165.1 Enteromius paludinosus | reverse complement strand
GCACACCTAGGTTCCTAACTGATGAAGAAGAACTGACAGAGCAGCCATCAAGTGTTAGACAGTGGTCTAGATTATTACTTTTGGGTTTTTAGGTCCAATACTTCTGCTTTGTCAGAATTTAACAGTAAGAAGTTACTTGACATCCAATTTTTGATATCAGCTATGCATTCCGTTAGTTTTTCAATTTGGTGTGTTTCTCAAGTGAACTCTTACATTACTGTCTGAGCTTCCCCATGAAGAATGAAGTGCTCTCACTGAGCACTCCACTCACTACCACCTTTTCTCTACACCCGTTCGCCTGTTTCCCATCACTAGTTTGGACACCGAGATGGTAGAGCCCTGGGTCTGTCTATTCGGGTCGAGAGCTGGCACGTCGGCAAATGCCCGCGTTCTTGCTTTCCCCGTCACTTTTGATCTGCCATTCAATTATACAGCAGTAAATACGCCCCTCGTTATTCGAGCAGCTTATCCTCCTAGGTGGTCAGCGCTAAGAGGATGCAATGTAAGCCATTAGTACCTCTCAGCTCGGAGGCTAAATTGAAGGAGTATGAGGCTAAGCAGACATCTCTACATTGTGTGTGTGGGCCTCGTGGAGGCGTTTCAGTACGGAGATGTCTATCAGCCCTGCTCTCTCATTTTCTTTCGTCTCATTTTATGGGAGGAAGAAAGCATAACTTTGCGAGGTTGAGCTTTCACGGCTGAGCGATATTCATGTGATGGGGTTTGCGTGCTTCGCTCTGCTGCGTTTGTGGCCCCGCCCCCCTCCGTCTGCTTCAGTGCTTTGTTCTGCTGGGTGTTTACACACATTTGATCATCAGTACCCATCTTCTCGAGTGGTTCTTGATCTTTTTGGTGGACTAAAGGGAACGCTGCCCTTAATGTTATCACTGAAATACGCCCCCTCAGGCCAAGCAGCTGAAGCAAGAGGCACAAAGATGTCACTCAAGGCTCGCTGGGAGGCGATCATTCTTCACTTACTGCGCGGCGAGTTTGAACTTAGTTCCCATAACTTCTTACCAGACACAGTACGAATGAAGTGTCGTCAAGGAATGTACAGGTTACTTCTGTAACCCATGTTCCCTGAGACACCGGAATGAATACTGCGTTCCATGCCGTGCTGTAAGTTATTAGTCGCTTCAGTCGAAGAAACTTGAATCCTTTAAACGAAGGCGTCAAGATCGTAAATGAAGGCGGGGGAAGAAGGGAGGGCTAAAAGCTAAGCTGAAGCTAACACCACACCTGCTCACTTTACCCAGCATATCCTTGCTAATGTACGGTCACTAACGAACAAAATGGACGAGATTTGACTCCGCATCAACAACAGTACGAGACTTCAAAACTGCAATGTTATGATCTTCACAGAAACAAAGCTCATAATTTCACTGCGTGTTAAGTAGTCTTCAGTTAGGGTGAAAAATGAAGTTTCCCATAGCGTCTTAGCAGACGCAGTACTCGTTCTCGTGTCTCAGGGAGCCTGGGTTGCGACAATAACCTTTTTGTTCTAACTGCCCATCACATCCCACATACTTTTGAGCCATAAAAACAGTCTTATCAAATGGTTGCCCTGGTAACTGAGCCCTTTAGGGGGTTCTGTCAGGGGAAAGGGTCCATCGACCCTAACAGTTCGCATGTTCAGTAAGAGGGATTGAAATATGAATATGAAAACCCGAAAATATGAATACATTAATAAATGTGTGTCTGATTAGTCCAAAAGCTACACACTATTATTATGAAAATAGTAATTAGAATATAGTTACAAGTCAAGGACTCTATAAGGACTCTATCAGCCAAGAACTCAATAAGTTACTGCCATGTTACATTGCTGACAGATGCAGTGTTTTGTCATCTAGATTGTAAAAAGGGTGTAGCACATGCACTGTGAAATTTGCATGCTCACGAATCCTCTCATTATTACAGGAACAGAGTAGACAGAGATTTGTGAGACTGCAATGAACTGAGATGTATTTTTAAAGAGATTATAAATGCTGTTGTCGTTGCTGGCATTTTGCCATGCTTAACCATGTACACAGCAGCTGCTTGATACGGAACGGAAGGCTGATGATGATTACACAGAAGATGCTCAAGATGGCCATGTCCTAAAATATGAGTTAAGCTGGACTCAACCTATTGGATTTGTAGCCTGATTTAGCCCCAATTTTACGCTCCTGAGAATCGGTGCAAAAATGTTATTGAGCACCTTGATCAGTCCCAATGTTTTTTTCATCAAAAATTGCTTACATAGTACTTATACCAAGGATATCCCAGTGCTCTAAACTAAGTTTAAAGGGATCACCCACAAAGAAAAAAGTAGCTATTTGAAACATTTCAACTGAGAAAGTTTGAAACGTTCTGCAAAATGTTACACAAAAGAAAGTCATACAGCTTTGGAATGATTTGAGGGTGGATATGCAAAAATGTGTCAACATAAAAGTCCATATTAAATTACATACATTTCACATGTCATTAATATAAAACTACCACTATATAGTTTTATATTAGAATATTGAGATAACATACCAGTGATAGTGGAATGGTGTCCTAAACATGCATATTTTCCAGCTATGTACCTCTGGCAAACAAAACCTTTTAAAATCTTTAGAGTTTAATGTATTGATTTCAAAATCTTTAGCGGCACATTAAAACCATAGTGACATATGCAAATTACTGCATAAAACAAGTCCCCTTGCAAGTGTTACTTGCAATCTCCATGGTTTTGATTGTCATTTTAATTTAAAGATTAGATTCAATGTTCAAGAGGAACATTGGATTGATATTTTTACTTTTTTTGAAGAGAAACTAATTTTATTAAGGTGGAGAAGATTGATCAAAGACATTTGATTCAGAATTTATAAAAAGCATAAACCATTTTTAAAAGCCGAATGAATGATTAACAGTCCTTAATTTAAGACTAAGTGCTTGATTATGTGCAGAGGTCTGTCAAATCTGTCTACTGAATTAATAAGAACAGCATTACTTTGCGCTGAAACTGATTAAAATGAATTACCATTTCCAATACTGGGTTTCCTAATTGGATTTAAGAAACAATTTCAATAGTCCTGATGTTATGTTATGGTATTGCCACCATATTTCTACCTACTTTATTAGAGACATGCGTTTAAAAGCATTAATTGTGTGAATTTATTCTCAAATGCTTAGTTATAATGCATAAAGCACATATTTGATGTGAAGTGAAATTCTTGTCTTAAAATAAGATGTAGAGTACGTCACAGGAATCAAAGTCAGCATGAAATGAAAAGTCACCCTGTTTCATAAATATTTGGTGTGGATTGTATTGTGACCATTAATCCATCCATGTTTACATCCATGAGTCAAAAAGTCATATTATTTTTTATTTATTTATTTTAAAAATCAAGTTAATGCCTTAAACAGGGAGCTCTAATATATAGAGGGAAATATAAGGAATTACTTTCGGTAGCAACAACAGTAATCCATACATGCAAATAAAACAAAATTGCATGAATGTAACAAAGCAATCACAACTTATTAAAAAGAATTAGAAACTTTGTATGATGTGCACAAGATGATGTGGAGGTTCAACTAGTATTTTTGAGAGTTTCATTTCTGATCTGAGAAGTGCACAAAAGCCACTGAAAAAAAGAAAAAGAAAAAAAAAAAACTGTAAACTGACTTTGGCCATTTATCCATCAAACTTCTGATCTGTGAGTAATAAATTTCATTACTAGTGTTTTTGTAATTGTGTGCTAATTGAGCACATACTTTGCAGAATTCAGTCAGTCAATCAGTCACTTTTATTTATATAGCACTTTTAACAATACAGATTTTAGCAAAGCACTGAACGTTATCAAGTATGAGAACAGAGTGATGGTAATGTATTATGACGAGATTAAACTATTTATTTATCAAAGGCAGAGATTAATTTAGATTAATAAATCGACACATCATGTTCAATTAATTAATTAGATTCAATATTTTAATAAGCGCTTAAAATCTGAAGCCCTAAAATGAGTGTGTGTGTGCGGGTTTCTGTGGTTCATGAGGACACACATTTGGACAATGACATGGGTATGACATAGGTATTAAAACAAGGTGATTTATGAGGACATTTTCAGTGTCCCCATAATTTAAAAGGCTTAAAAAACATAGCGTAGGGCAATACAATATACAGTCTGTACAGTACAAAAACCATTAAGCCTATGGAGAGTCCCCATAAATCCAACCCAGTGTGTGTGTGTATGTGTGTGTGGTGGTTATTTGGATTAGGTTACCCACAGACATATGCATTCACAGCAAGTTCGTAGGATCAAACGCACACGAGGACTTGAAAGTAGATATTGTAAAATTTGAGATTGGAAAATTATCACTCATTCATTAATTTTGTGGTTCAGCTTGTTGCTGACGTCAGATTGGAAACGACGTGGTGTCATGAGAGGTTGCTGCTTAAAGTAGTGAGTGACGGTCGTTTCTGGACAGAGCAGGTCGGGTTTTTTATCCTCTTGCTGTGTAATACAGAGTACTTTAACAAAGAGGATCAGTAAAAAGCGACTGGCTAGTGATCTTTTTTTTTCTCTTATTGCTCCCTTTGAGAAGTTGTCCAACGAATTCAGCACCACAGCGGACACTGCGAAAGGAAACTATTGTAAACAGGTAAACTAACAGAAGAAAAAATGTGTATTTTTTTACAAATTTTATATACTGGATATATGCTAGTTTAATATAATGGATAGGTGGTTTGTTCTATGGACGTTTTCTTTCGTAAGCAAATCCGCTTAATAGCCTAATGAATTGTGAGCGTGCGTATTTTAGACTATTATGGTAATAATAATAAATGGTATTATATGATTATGGTATAGTTTACCACATTTAGCCTATGTCCAATTTGCAAGACTCTGGCAGAGATTGCTTTGTATTTTCTTTATTAAAGTAAAAAAAAAAAAAGGTTAAATGCTTGTTTGCAGCCCATGGCGTTAACTGTGAATTGGTGGACTCTGGCTTTGAGCGCCTGTCTCATGCTGATGGTTCGCGCCGACTGTGACAAAGGCTGCGCGCTCTGCGTTTATCGGCTATTCCGTCAACAGGGAGAGATGGACACACTGGTGAGTTTCATCTCCATTTATAAAAGTAAACTTATGTCGCTAGATGTATAACTGTGTTTATACAAATGGTAACAAATATGCCAAATAATAATAATAATAATAAAAATGAAAAGAAAAAAAAAAACCGTAGTAAACACGGTTACTATAGTACAATAAAAAAAAGCATGGTTAATTTTACAAAATATAAATAAAAAATAACGAAATAAATATGCAATTGATTAATTATTGGCTAATATTTTTTACATCTTTGAATGTTGTATTTTACATTTGGTGTTTTTTTTATTTATTTTTTTTTACAAAAGGGCAGGTTCTATTGTGACCACTTACCCCTAATAGTGTGACAAAATGTTTGTCTATTGGTCATCTATGTTCAGTTAACTGTATTTTCTTTTTCCTGGAGAAAACTGGCGGAAATGTTCAATAGCCTTTTGTAGACCATCTTTAACAAATATTGTTCTTAATGAGTTTTCCTGTTGGAAAATAAAATACTGCTTAAATAAAAAGAACTTAATATAAAAATTATAAATATATCATAAATATATTTAAGTGCAAACAGATTCTAATGTTCAGACACAATAAAATGTATTATAGTTTAAATATAGTCTTAGTTTGATGAATCTTAGTGTTATTTAACCCACATTATTATTATTTTTTTATTATTATATATTTTATAATTACCTTCTACCTACCATATGATCTTTGTAATATGGCGTAAAATGGTACTGCATGGTACTGCAGAGTGCAAAACCTTTTATGGAAAACTAAAATATAATGCAATTTATATTTAAACTTAAGCATAAAGCATTAAAATGGAAGCGTATTATCTTTAAACTTAAGTGGTATTTAGCTGTAAGTTATTGACAATAAGTTATTAGCTAAACTAGTTTAATGAGAGTAATGATTTACAAATAGTACAAAATGTCCTGTAACTTTAAGTAAACTAATTTATGGAAAAACGGACTTTAAACATGAACAAATTATGTACATGATAAACTCACATTTTTATGTGAATGGAGTATGCAAGTGATGTTATTTTCACTTAGTGTTGTTTATGGATGATAGTATTTACTTAGAGATATTTCTCCTGTTGCATAATAGTTGACAACATTTTCCAATGTTTAAATTGTCAGTTGTAATTACTGGCACTCTGTAATATGCAGATGCATTGAACGGCAGCAAAATGTGCATTTGTGCCCTCTGGTGGACCAATTATTATTATTATTTTATTTTTTGCATTGATTCATGTCTCCCATAGACCTGCTCGTTACAGTGTGAAGGCACAGTGGACTCCAGAAAACTAGAAATCTGCAAAAACATCCTCAGTGAAGAAGACCTTCTTGCAGTGGAAAACCTCAAACAAGAGAAAGAGATTACAGACCATCTTCTCACCAAAAAATATGGTGGATTCATGAAGCGTTATGGGGGCTTCATGATTAAGAAAGCTGCAGAGATTGGCATGGGAGCCCCAGATGAAAGTGACGGCACAGAAGCCATTGGTAAGAAATATGGAGGATTTATGAGGAAGGAAGAAGGTGAAGTGGAAAACCAACAGATGGAGATGCTGAAAGAAATGCTTAGGGTCGGTCTCACCTCAGAGCCAGATGAGCAGCATGATGGGGACATGGTCAAGCGCTATGAGGGATTCATGAAGAGTTTACAGGGTCTAGGGGAGGCAGGGAGAGACGTGCATAAGAGATACGGGGGGTTTATGCGCAGAGTGGGAAGGCCTGATTGGTTGGACAACCAGAAAAGCAATGGGTTTCTGAAACGTACTTGGGAGGATGGAGGTGAAACTGCCCTGCCCAACATACAGAAGAGATACGGCGGATTCATGGATTAGAATACACCCATTCTAAACAATCTGTTCCTATTTTATGTAGAGCTTGCAATGTATTGTACTTGCACTGTAGTATCATGTGAAGCCATTTTTAATTTAGATTTAATTTAGGCTGAATATTCCTCCATAATGTACAGTTCAGTTACATTTGTGTTATCTGTTAAAAGGGTTTGTGTAATAAAAAATAAACAAACAAATACATACAATTGAAAGTAAAGTAAAAGAAAAGAAAAGAAAAGAAAAGAAAAGAAAAGAAAAGAAAAGAAAAGAAAAGAAAAGAAAAAAGAAAAGAAAAAAAGAAAAGAAAAAATTCCCATTCTCTGTGTTTACAATGGAATCACCCATCAGATGGGACATTTGGTGAAGACAAAGAAAATTATATACCTACTGGTTTCACTTTAGTTTGATGGTCCCTTTAACATATTCTGTTGATTATAAGTAACATTGTACCTACATATCTACTAACTCTCAATAGAGTGCTATCAGAGAATTAGTAGACTTGTAGGATTAGGGTTAGAATAAGTTAATATGTACTTGCAAAGTTACTTATAGTCAGTAGAGCATCTTTTGGGAGACCATCACAATAAAGCAGATATTAATTAGAGAGTGTACTAATATTCTAATGACAGTTAGTTGACATGTAGGTACAGATTGTTCAAAAGGGACCATCAAAATAAAATGTTACCGAGAATCTCATTACATTATCTAGTGTGCTTCTTAAACATTGTAGATAAGTTTAAATGTGCTGTCTGCGCTTGATATGTTAAAGGTTAATGCACTTCTTAAAAAAACAAAACAAAACACAAAAAACTTTATAACAGCTTTTGTTTTTGTTAAATTAGAGCAACGTTTCTGAGCTATTAGCTGTACGGAATACAATAAATGAATCTTATTGCAGAAGTGGCTCATTGACGTATTTGTTCCTCACAAATCAGTTCATTCCTCTAGAACCGCCCTCTTTAGTAGCTTGTGATGCAAAATCCAACTTTTCTTACAGGTACTGTATGTGGTCATATTTAAGCAATAATGTCTTAAAAGCTTTACTATTTAGTGAATAGTAAGAATGTGTTATGTGCACTAAATGTGCACAATATAAAGTTTAATTATTTTAAATAAAACTATTTACTGAATTAGACAAGCCTTTAGCAAGGTTTTGTTATCTCTATGAGTAGAATGGCCCCATGGAGAGGATCCCACTCAAAAACAACTCCAACCATAGGTTGGAGCACTGAACATTATCAAATAGAAGAACAGAGTGATGGTAATGTATAATGACGAGAATTAAACTTTATTTATCAAATTCAGAGACGGTCTCTGTAATCACTGGAAATCATGTGTCCCCAACTAAGCAAGCCAAAGGAACCAAAACCCCATCCATGAGAGAATGGGGGGAAAAAAACCTTGTGAGAACCAGGCTTAGTTGGGTCCAGTTCTCCTCTGGCTGGACGCCCGGCACCTAATTTCCAATTCAATTTAAGCACATGTTAGATTGTGTAAGGACTTATAGTTTATGTTGAAGAATCCTCTGCCAGCTGGTCGCTTCTGCTTCACAGCAAGCGAGACTCGCTCTAACAGCAATTCCCTTCTCTGTCCGCATTTTGATTTCAGCAAGTCAGTTTGGGTGAATGCAAACAACATGATTATGAGACCAACATCTAGCAAACAAAGAACACATGCAGTCCATCTGAGGGAAGATGTCTTTTATTATTGAAGCAATAATTCAGGTGCAAAAGCCCACACAAAGTTATGTTTAATTAAAATATGCATTTTCATTTATTCATAGGCTGTATGGCTGCAGTAACATTTTAGTTAAAAAAAACTTTTTGCCATTGTTGAAAGAAAAAAAAAAATCTGGTAATACTTAATGTTCAGTTGCAAGGCATTCAAAAGTAATTTGTTCCAAAACATCCATAAGCAATTAATAAGTGATATTCTAGCAATTTATGTATATTTTATGAAGTCATTTACAAATAATTTACAAGTGATTAGTTAATGTTGAACTAATCATTTACAAAACATAACTATGTGTTCATAAATGACTGATAAGTAATATGTTAATATGTTTATCTATGTTTTGTAGATGGAGTTATAAATAATTTACAAGTGATCAGATGATTAACTTATCATTTACAAAACATGACTATATGTTCACAAATGATTAAATCATGTTAACGATGTACAAATCCTGGTAAAAAATAGCATATCATGAAATAATCACCCTTATGGTGATTAAGGGTCCAGAATAATGCATTAGTTAAGCATTAATTAATGGGTAATTTGTTCACAATTACAGGTCCGTTTAAAAAAAATGTGCATATTGTGATAAAGTTAATTAATTTCTGTAATATACTGATAAACATTAGGCTTTCATATATTTTAGATTCATTACACACAACTGAAGTAGTTTAAGCCTTTTATTGTTTTAGTATTGATGATTTTGGCATACAGCTCATGAAAACGTCTAGGTTACAAACGTAACCCATGTCCCTGAAGGAGGGATTGGATACTTTACATATGGGAACTCGCCAGAGAGACCAATTGCCTTTGAGCACTTTATTAAAGGCCAATGAAACATTGGTGTGCACTGATTGTGCTTAGGTGCACCTCATCACTGCGTGAGTATAAGAGGGCACGGGCACAATGCACCAGCAGGTTTTCGCTGAAGAGCCGAGTCGGCGTCAGCGCGACCTCAGAATCATGGCAGGAGAAAGTGTAATGTCTCCGTTCCCTCCTTCAGGGAACATGGGTTATGTTCGTAACGTAGACGTTAGCCTTTCAGTCGAATCACTTCGACGTTACATATAGGAACACCCATGGAAAAGGCCACGACTCTGGGGCCGCGTTACGCGGAGACCCCTCGCCGACAGGTGAGATTTACTTTTCATGTTTGTCAGCAGAGGATCTGCACGTAACCTTCCCTTCCTACACAATCTCAAAGACACAGTAGGAACCCTGGGCACAAGCTGCCCAGGTTTTCAGCCGGACCAAGCTCAAGGCACTCTATGTAGACAGAGAAGGTCTGTGGGTCTCCTATCCTCTTTAGTAGAGACCATCGCGCCGAAAGGTGCTGTCCTTCAGCACCAGATATTTTGTTCTATATCTGCTTCCTGAAGGGGCTCGAAGGGAGCGTGCTGCAGGCCATGT
>JAUMHQ010000045.1:4735567-4745702 GCA_032361165.1 Enteromius paludinosus | reverse complement strand
GGCGCTCGCATACGAGCCCCAACCCCAGGCCTGGCTCCAGGGTGGGGCCCCGGCTGCGCCGTACCGGGCGACGTCACTGATTTAATTGTGATTCCTTCCATAAGGAGTTTTTTGGACCACTCTTTGTCTGGCCTGTCACCTAGGACCTTTTTGCCATGGGAGACCCTACCAGGGACATCTAGCCCCCTGACAACATAGCTTCTAGGATCATTCAAGCACTCAAGCCTCAAATCAAATTGATTATTTCAAATGGTTACTAATGAGGCGTCATGTGGATATTGTCATGTCTGGGAAAAAATGAGATTAAACAGGTTAATCTTCTAGGCCAACTTCCCTTGTGTGTAGTCCGTGAAGAAGAAATTTTTTTTTGTATTTTATCAGGAATAAATGACCTTCAACCACATCCCCTTCATTTTTACTTTTTCCTCTATTCCTCTTTTTCTCCCACTATAAGAATTTGTTTTCCAAAACACAATCACTTGTGCTCTTGTTGAATATTCAAACTGTTGTGTGTAATGTGTGCTGTTTGAGTTCATTTGATGCTTGAGTTAATTATATTGTTTGTTTGTGTTTTCTGAATGAGAACATGGTTAAACTTCTGCACAATTATGGAGTTTTGCAGTAAACACTAAGCAAATTGGAACATGTGTGAAAGCAGGTGAAATGTGTGAATAGTTTTAAGAAATGTGTCTTTGTTTCAAGAACTGAATGAATGCTTTGGAAAATTGGGCCAAATGAAACAGTGTATATATATATAAAAATGTGTATATATAGCTACAATCAGTTATTTAAAAATTGTAATAGATCAAAAAAAGCACCCATAAAAAGCATTTGACTTTTTTTTTAAAATACAATAGTCAACATTTGAAGCGGATCTAAACATTTGATCAAAGTTGTCCTGAAACCAAACTGCATTCTTGTTTTAGAACTTAACTTTTTTTTTTGTACATTTTAAATATTTACTACTAGCCTATTTTAAAAATAAATGATTAAAATAATATCAACCACAAACTTTTTCCAAGTCATTTTTTTCAAACTGTGTTGTTTGAGAGTTTTGGAATTTATATTATATTTGATCTTAATTTTCATTTATTTAAACTTGTATATATCTGCATTTCAATTATGTGATGGTGTATGTCAGGCTTCATCAAATCTTACCCTGGAGGTCCAATACATTGCAGAGTTTGGATCTAACCCTAATCAAACTCACCTGATCATGTTAATCTGTGTATAAGGATCATTTAGAAAGTCACTGGTGGGTGAGGTGTTTTTTTATTTTTTTTATTAGGGTTGGAGCTAAACTCTGCAATGCATTGGACCTCTAGGGTAAGATTTGATGAAGCCTGGTGTTCTTGTATCCTTTCACCACAAGAGGGCGTGAAGGTTTAACAAACAAGAGGTCTGTTGAGATTTGTGATTGAGGGCTCTATAAATTATGACCTGTGTAATTACTTTCCTCTTTTTTTACACGCAAAATTCCCATCATTCAAGAGGGCGTTGGACTACTACATGCAAACTGTCTATGTCCCACTCTTAGTATGAAAGTCTCTTTAGAATTTTTTTTTTTTATACTGGAGCTAGTTTTTGTTTGAGACTTTTTTTTTTCAGCGTGCAATGTGTGTGGACAACTCTTTTGTCAATGTAAGTTTTGCTAGAATTACTTCTATATCATGTTGAATATTAATATACTATTTTGTTTAATTCATAAAGCTTTATAGGGAAATGATGCTGCTTTAAATTATTTTTGTTCTGTATGTCTATCTAAAACCTTCTCTCAGCTTTTAAACAGCTTTTCTTCAAATCGCTTTGTGCAAAAATATTTATAAAATGTTGTTTTATTTCATTTTCCATATCTTATTTCCATATAACATTTTGTTCTGTTTCCTTCTTAATTCTGATCACAGGTTTTTTTTAATAGCCTAATGGTTGAATTTAAAAGAGTGGGACAACCAGGAGTATATTGCAAAAACAAAAATAATTAGGGGTTAGAGGTGACATTCACCTACATTTATACAATTAAATTCCAGCTGTAAAAAATAAACAATATCACTCCTTAAAAAAAGATTTCAGTGAAATTGTTGTTTGCTTTTAAAGGCAAGGAAGTACATCCTAACAGGGTGTAAAATGAGTTTAGGGACATGGTAAATGAAGAAAATTGTACAATAATAAATATACTTTCACATAATTTATTTGTTTGAGCAAAGTTTAGTCTAGTCCATGACAATTACATTGCACTGAGGACATGATAAAATTAAATGCGTATATGAATTAAAAGGCAAGTAAAAAACAAAATATGTATAAAATATGTCTCATTATCTCTGTTTGTGACCAATTAAATCTACTATTTATAATAAAACGTGAGTACGTAAATCATGTAGAATGAAAAGTCACTGTATAACAGGAATGGCCAATGTATTATTGCATGTCAGTTTGGGTTTTTTTTTCTTCCTGCTTAAGACACTTAAAATAGATAGCCTCTTAGGTTTAGGTCTTTTAAAAAAACACTTATTTTTTCTCACAAAAATCGAACTTTTCATCAAATCATATTTTGAAAATATTTGATCTCTAAAACTAATTTTAATTATCCTAGAAATTATAATGAGTTTTAATATTATTAATTCTAAAGATCAATATTCCCATTCATATTTACGTTGTTTAGAACGCCAGGGTGTCTAGGAACATAAAATTATCCAGCAAGGACTTCCTGTTTCACAGGAATATAATTATGAGAAAGTAAATTGTTTTTATCATTCAATGAAAATAAAAAAAGAAAAGTGGCCAAAGACTCTCCAAGGGTCACAGACAGATAATTGCAGAAAATAGTGTATTGGGGAAAGCCTTATAAAGAGTCTTGGTTGAATCTTTCAACAGAACAATGATTTAAAAATCAATACCATAAATGGGTCACTGAGCCAAAAACAAAGGTTCTGTCATCCCAGTTCCATGACCTGAACCCTGGAAATCTAAAGAGGTGAGAATATCAATATGGAGCTGAGAATCTGAAGGGTCTGTATAGAACAATGGCCTCTGATCTCTTCAGACATTAAAACTCAGTTAAACTGGCAAAAAGGAGGTTGCAAAAATTATTGAACAAAAAGGGAAAAGTGTGCCATTTATTGTGGCCAATGTTTTTTTTTTTTTTGTGATTTTTTTTTTTTATAATAAAATTTCCTTTACAATTTATTATTTTAAATAGATCAAAATTATTAACAGTGCAAATTAATTTTTCACAGGCTTCGTTCATATTTAAAAAGGGCACCTTTTGATGCAGAAGTACTTGAAACACTTTGTTAATTTGAAGTTATTAAAATCTGGACTACACCAAGTCTGAGACTATTTAAAACCATGACTGTGAAAGCATGCATCTTTTAAACTGGTTTAAATGCCGTTTTAATGCAGGACTAGGCTTAATCTCTGTCCGTGAAACCACCCTATACCTTAGATCAGCAAAGGGCTTTCATAATATTTTATTTTGCGATTGCAAGTGATGTGGCAAGGATACATACAGTACATGCCTTTACGTGAGGTTCAGCGAAAAATAAGCACTTTATCTCCTACTGTAACGGTTGATTTCCAGATGTTCATTGTTCCTCTACATTCCTCTTTTCTTAAGAATTGGAAATAAAGCAAGAACAGCTCTATGTCTGGAGACATTCAGGTTCTGTACAGATACAAGCACAATTGTTTCATAATCCTGTACTAAACCAAGTTGTTTTTTTATGTTCCACATTGTTTTATAAATCTAAATTAAACTATTTAAATACTATAAAGATTTATCTGAATTCTTTTTCTCAAATCATTTTTGCTACTTTTCAAGTCAAGTCACTTATTTAAGAGACATTTTCAATGCAGCACAGCTGCGATTCATCTCTTACTAATAAACATTTTTCTCAGGGTTTTATTCCCTCTTTTAAACTGCCATTGAAATGCATTAAAACTTCAACACCCCCAATTCAGATCTCTCATCAAGAACCATTAGCTGGATATATGTTTAACCCAACAGTGATTTTTTTTAATCATAAGAATTTCTAAAACATAATAGCAAGATTAATGGAAATTGCTCTTTGTATACGTGAAACATGAAGACATTGCTGTGTCACCCACATGTTCACGTAAAATTGGTCAGCCGCAACCTTTTTCACAACCAATTTACTGAGAAAGATCCTCAGGTCTTGAAAGAAGACCGCTTTTAGTACTTCTTTTGCTACATTTGATAATAGTCGTTCAGTGCATTCATATGCTTCACATTTTATTTAAACATACAAAGTATAAATGCTCTTGGTTTGCATTACTCAATACAGATATCGCAAAGTGTTTGTTTTTTTTCTTCACAGTATCTATGAGGTGTACAAACGTTAAGCACAAAATTATCAAAATGGAAAATGTCAAAGTGCAAAAACATACAATAAAACACTTCGGAAAGAAATCAAACTTAACATTATACGTGCAATCAGTGTACCGAAAATGTATATTTGAATTTAATTATGACATTTTATTCCATGATTCACAATGTTTGTAACTAAATTTAAACAGCATTTAATTAATCAGTTTAGTTAATTGCTCAGAAGTTTTGTAGAAGGTTTCATGAAGCAAATAAAATTCTCTTAATTATTCTAGCCATATCTATAAACCACCAAATAACTCCTAATAAACCTCTGATGATTCAACAAAAAGTTCGTAAGCAGAATCAGTATTAAATAAGGCCAAAACAAAAGCTTTCATTTTATCAATGCTATCAACAAATTTTATTGGCTTTTCTTCACTTTCCAATTTTATTTAGAACAATCAAAATAAAATAACTTTGTTGACTAAACCAGAAACTAAGAACTCCCTTGTAGTTATTTTAAAACAAAGTGCTCAATCACATACAAGAAATAAATTAAATGAAATTTATTCCATCACTATATAGATAATATAAATGTATATATTAAACAAAAACTTCAGGCTTTTTTCACAATTAAGACTTTAAACATTCGCAAGACATATCCTTCAGTAAGTGCCCATAAGTAGGTAGCATGGGTCTTTTTTAATAGTCAGTAAGAACCAATATTTCCTTATGCTGTCCTCTGGACTCTGACCTGACCATATGGACATCTTAGACGTGGCTGATGGGCAGCTGTGTCAATGAGTGGGGCAAGAGAGGCTGCAGAACCAGTGAGGAGGGAGAGTGGACTACAAAGATAAAAGTTAAGGTCTAGTCTCAGAACTTCAGTCATGAAGAGCAGCTCAGCAAATGCACTAAATAATAATAATAAAATAAGTTACTTAAGACTTTAGCTAGTATGAAATGTGCTTAAAAATAAAAATAAATAAAAAAAAACTGCACACATACATAGAATATAAGTGATATTCCACATAACATACCATCCATATAGGAGTGTAGCGCAGTCAGCATAGGGGTGTCTACAGGGGCAAAAGCAGTGTACTGAAATTCATCTATTAGAGTAGGAGAAAGCCGAGTGGTCTGCAGAGATGACACTGGTGCAGCTGAAGAGTGATTTGGGCTAACGTGCTTCTTATGACGAGCTCGACAGTTCTGAAACCAAACCTGAGCGGCAGATGGATGAAGTACTGACTGTCAACTAGTATTACTATATCATATCATGATAGATGATACCATAGTAGTAGAATGCATAAGGTTACAATAAAGCAAGTGCAAATAAGTTTTAAATAAATTAAAATAGATACCTGAATAACCCTCCGGCTTAAACCAGTTCTTTCTGCTAACTTTTGTAAAGTCTGAGCATCTGGATTGTTGTCCTGAGCAAACTGGGCTTGCATTACCTTAAATTCAAATTTAAAAACAAATAAACAAAACAAACACAGTATTTCCTTGCATTCACTGCTAAATGATACACTTAAGTATCTGTTTGAAAAAAAAAAAAAAAAAAAAAAAAAAAAAAAAAAAAAAAAAAGAAGAAGTAGAAGACAAAATTAACCTGTAGTTGGTCAGCTGTAAAACTTGTCCTTGCCCTCTTGGCTGGTTTAGGCTGATTTACATCCTGCTCTGAGGGAACAGCTCCCTCCGCATTCACTCCTTTTCCTACAGCAAACCACAAAGTCCATCAACAAGAGCAGTTCTTGGTGACGAGTTAACATTGCGTTAATTTTAAACATTTAAGATACACTAGATAACCATTCAAATAGCAAAATATTTGCAAAATCTAACCATTCTCCATGACACGTTTCATGTTGTCCAACATGCAGTCGTAGTGCACACGACACAGAACCCGCTCATCTACCAATGCAAACTCTTCTCCTGTGGACAGCTGTCTCTTGCAAGAGAAGCAAGCAAAACAAGCCAGGTGGTAGGTGTTTCCTTTTGCTCTGCGGACCCAGTCGTTTGAATGGACGTTCCTACCACAGTGAGCGCAACGTGTTCCGTACTTTCTGCAAGAAAAAAAAAAAAATTATAAGAAGTTCTATCTTAAACCGTTAAACAAGCTTTTGTCGCATCTCTGTGAACAGCAATTTGGTAGCGACATGGCACTCCGAGAAAAACCAAAGACAAAGAATGAAAACACTGATCAGCGATTGTCTACCCTAAATTTATGGAGGGAAAGTATGCAGCGTTTCGGAAGAAAACCCCAACGAATTTTTAAATCAGTTCGTGAGAAAACAGAGAAAAAGCGCGATTGGCATATGTTGACGGGTCGTCAAACGACAGCTTCACAGTATTTTCAATATTTATTTTTCATAAATTACTGGGGGGAAATGGCTTCTTTACCTGAAGTAGTCCAATTTACAGAATATCTCCTTTTCTTTTATATAACAGCTGATGTGTCTGCCCAAAGATGTTTGGCACACGCTGCACGACAGGCATCTCACGTGCCAGCACATGTCGTTCACCTGAGGTGTAAAAGCAAATTTTTTTTTTTAAAGCAACATTTTTTTTTTCCCCTTCAAACGAAGCATTTGTGTAGAAAAGAATAAGATTTAGTTGGGATTTGGTAAACCGACATTTTAGTTATACAACACCCGTCTGAAAGATTCGTTATAAACGTAAATTATTTAATACGCACCTTTAACAGATATTTGTCGACGATCTCTGTACCACAGCTGGTACAGATGGCTTTCTCGGTCATGGCATGAAGTGATGAGCCGGGTGACAAAGACGAAGACGAACACGATACCTCTTCAAACAGCTCTTCGGTTTTATCCTGAAGAATCACATTTGAGGATTATAAAATCCTAAACAAACCTAAATTAACAAACCTCTGGCTACTAAATAGAAGGCTGGTTTAGGAATGAGAATGCAGCCTCGTCGTTCAGTAATATAAGGTCAGTGACCTTCCTGTGCTCTTTCGGAAGTCTTTGACTAAAAAAAAATAAATACATAGACAACGTAAAATAAATAAAAACATGTTGTCCTCAAGTCCTGTAATGTTTAAATAATTATTACGAATACCACTGCGTTCATAACTTCATGCAGCTGTATGGTGTGAGGCGTGCAGAGGACTGAACCTCCACTGGGCGCGGGCATGACGAGAGAAGCTCAAAGACACTGTATACCCTGTCCGCTAGCGCTGCCGCCTTTTAACCTGGGCGGCCAAGCCACCCATTAACGTCCACTTGCCTTTTTACCGTGACAACCTCTACAAGCGAGCAAGAAGAGGTGCGGAGACAAGGGCGATTCTTAACGCAAAGCGTCTTCATCTTCATTTCATGCGCTGAAACTCCTCGGGTAGATATTAACTGTTTTTCTGTCGCCTTCTGTTGGCTTATTTACCCTTATATGTTGCTTTCCAAAGTGACTCTCTTTCTTTCTCATATTGTATTTTTCTCTCCCTCTCTCTCTCTCTTGCTTCCTTTCTTTTCTTAACCCTTTAACTTTATTTCCAAACTTTAAAAAAACTGCCACAAAGAAGAAAACTAACTTCCCGATTACTTAATTTATATTAATTGCACACAGGCGTTGCCTGAGGCGCAGCTGATTATGTTATCGTAATTCGGAAGTGAATGCTGTTTCAGTTCTCGCTGATGAACTGGAATAAACAGGCTCATTTTTTAGTGAATAATGGAAAAAAACACTGTTTGCCTTTAGCCCTTTTCATTAAATTTAGCCTCATAAATTTTGATTATTTGAATTAACGAAAAACTTCCAAAATATGGAGATCACAAGAAATAAAAATTAAAGTAAATAAAAAACAAAGTGCGACTTTAAAAAAAATATAAGCAATTATTTTTCACTTACAGTGTCCTTGCTTGGACTTTCCTTCGGTGTGGTTTGTTCATTTTTCCAGTACATTGCCCAGTAACGTTATTTTTATCCACTCTTAGATCTCGTGTAGGCCTACAGAGAGAATTAATCCATATGGGTGCAGCAGCTGAATGCACGTCGTGACCATGTTTTAACTCAAACTTTTGTTTTCCTTAGTGAGGGTGGAACTTTTCCCTCATGTTCTTACTATTCTGGCCGCACCTCCCTGTCACATTTACACACGCCTATTATTTGAGGACTGAGTTGTGTGAAAAAGACTTGTAAGCAAACTATAAACTGCATATTTTGTTGATTCGAAAATGCATTTTTTTTTTTTTTTACATACGTTTTTTATTACGTTGGGTTGACAGTTTGTACATCAGCAATCCCACAACAAAGACATCTAGGTTTAGAAATATGCATGATGGCGATTTATGATTAAATTAAACATTTCGACATTTAATTTGTACAAATATTTCACTGTTTCGTTAGGTAAGAGTGCAGATTACTAACCTGTCTATATGAATTAATTGATGTCGTATTACATGCTAAAGACCTTCAGGCTAATCCACATTCTAGCCAATTTTATATTGCTATTTCCAGATATTTCATTGCGCCCTGTTGGTTCACAATACACTTATGTTTTGTTTTTGTTTTTTTAAATTGGTTTTCAGGTCAGGGAGGTAATATATTATATTTAAAATTAAAAACGAGCTGAATGAGAAAAATGCGTTCTCAAATGGTTAACAAAATAGAATGTTGCGTCGTCATCCGAAGTCATTTTATATTGAAAATTTGTCGTTCGTCGTATGGTGAATTGTATTGAAATACCTGTAGGTATTTTATTCTTATTGGGCTGTAGCTATTATAGCCAGAAATTTGAGTTAATTTTTAACAGCTCACATATCGCATAGGACACTGACGTCCTTACAAAAGCAATATTATCATCTTCCACTCAGACTACTCTGGGCTCTATGGTTTGGATTATTTGACGGATGTAAAGCATTTTTTTGGATATGTGGACGGTAAAGTGAAAATGTGTGTCCTTTTTTTTTTTTTTTTACTTCCTTTTTGAGTAGCCTACAAAACTTGCAAGCAGATTTATGTGGTTTATTTTGACTATTGCAAAAACATTATGGCGTGACCGCTAAAAAATTAATTTTTGATGTCACACAATGTCATCCTTATTGTTGCTTATTTGAACGCTAATTATATCACCTGCTGAGTATGTTCACTATTCGTTATTTATTTTCTTTCCACAACTTATTTTCTTTTCACAGAAAAACCCAATTCAGTGTGATACTCTAGCTTTGGAATTCTCTTCCTTTGTTATTTTCCACTGCATTGTTTTTGTTTGTCTGTTTGTATTTTGTTGTTGTGTTTCTTTTTTTAGTAATTCAGTTATGTCTTCCAATTTCATTGGCTATTTTGTCTTATTCTGTAGATGTATGTCTGTTATGTGCTTAATGTAAAAATCTTACTTTATGATAATTCTGTAGTCTCTTTAATAAGATTTGTGGAAAGATTGTTCTACCTACATGTGGTTTAAGTGGTGATGACCTACTCACTAACATTGTTCCTGCACTGATCCCATAGCAAGGTTGACTAGAAAAAGGAAAAACAAATTGTTCTAATGAGATAATTCACAAGCACACAGAGGTCATCACTAAATAAAACTGCTGCATTTCATAGAGGATTCTAACTTAAAGACCTCTCTGCATTGGACATTGTTTATATATACAGTATATATGCACTGAATTGTTTGCCAAGTCTTTTATTCCAATATTAGCAGCTATTTACATTATCTCTTGTCCATTTTATTTGATTTTATTTTGTGTGTGTATATATATATATATATATATATATATATATATATACACACACTCAACAAAAATATAAACGAAAAACCTTTGTTTCTGCTCAGATTTTTCATGA
>JAUMHQ010000045.1:4696811-4706814 GCA_032361165.1 Enteromius paludinosus | reverse complement strand
AGTTATGAAGTCTGAATTGCGAGTTAAGAAGTCTGAATTGCGAGATATAAAGTCTCAATTGCGAGTTATGAAGTCATAATTGCGAGTTATGAAGTCATAATTGCGAGTTAAAAAGTCTCAACTGCGAGTTATTAAGTCATAATTGCGAGGTATGAAGTCAGAATTGCGAGTTATGAAGTCAGAATTCTGCCTTTTTTTCTCTTCATTGCGACTTTCTTTCTGGCAAAGCACCATAGGAAACCACGAGATGTGATGGAATGATTGGGTCATTGTTTGTTTTGTATGCTTCAAGCCAGATCATTTTTCTGGAGAACCCATCAGTGCATCCCTTTATACATATTTCGTAAGGTTTTAACTTATCATATTCGTCAATATGCCACACATAGTTTGGCCCGCAACTGTTATACATGCGTCGCTGTAGACGACTGCAAGCACGCAGATCAACTCCTTGTCCAATCCATCAATCGCATCAACTGACGGACAGTTTCTCTGTCTGTAGTAACGGGCCACTTTAGCCTAATCTGTTTTATTATGTCTTTGTCACAAATGATTCCTGCATAACGTCTCATCAAGAGTCCGTAAACTAAGCTTTTTGTTGTGTGACTCCTCTAATAAAATTAAGATTTCTATGTTAGTGAAACCGCACCAAAAATAATCTTCTCTTTTCCATGATCACAGCCTCTGACAAGTACATCTCAGTAATTCTGACTTTCTTCCTCAACATTCTGACTTCATAACTCGCATTTCTGACTTCATAACTCGTATTTCTGAGAAAAAAAAAAGTCAGAATTGTGAGATAAAAAGTCTTAAATAAATGAATAAGCTTTTTTTATTGTTTAAACAGTGGCAGAAACGTGCTTCCATAAAAACATACAAAAAATATAATATTGTACATTTCAAAAACTATGATTATAAAAATTATTCAAAATATGAATAAAACTATAAAAGTCTCTCAATGATGATATGATAGTCTCTAAAATAATGCTGGTACAGATCAAATGTTTTTGCTTCCATTACAGCCTACTGATGCTCTTTGACATTTATTTGAAAGTTTTCATTCAACTTCTCGAATTAGATTATATCATTTTTATAAATAAAAAAAATTCATTCCTACAGCATATAAAGACAGACTCCGCTTACAATATACCTTTCTATTCTTTTGTGATTTTCTTCCATCTTCTGGTTAGAAACTCGGACAAGGAAATCAAGATATTGATCAGTGATGAGGACAGTTCCCCTGTGGCTGACAGGAACCTCAAGACAATGTGTGCTGCGTACTGCCTGAAAAAAATACATTTTAAAACAAAGTTATTTCAGACCACAGAAGAGTACTGATGTATCTTTAATGTTGAACAAAAAGCACAATGTGAATATTACCATGACGATCTTGCCTTTCTTTCCCACAGTTATACCAGAATTCCTAAAGCCAGAGTTTACCGCAACAGAATGCTAAGGAATAAACCAAAAAATACAGTTATTATTTGCTTCCCTTTAACCAATGTCCATGGTCAGTTTCATTATGATTCAATATGACAGTCACCAGTAGCTGTGCGTCTTCAAGCTTTTTACACTGAACGTGAAGGACAAAAGGCTCATACTTCAAAGTGGCATCTCCAACAGACTTCTCCAGACTTGAACGCTGTTTCAGAAATACAAAAAGCTTTAAACAAGGTTGATTATTTCTTTAGACTATATTTTCTAAATGGCTAATTTTCTCACCACATCTTCACTCTGGCACTTCTGATGGGTAACAAATAACCAGGAGCAGTTTCGCTTTTGCACTTGGCAGTTCTGTGCCTTAGATAAGAACATACTATAATATATCACAGTGAAAACAAACACACAATACTATTTACCATAACCATAACAATCTATTAAGATAGGCTTACAGTACCAATTGCTGCTCGGTGTTTTAAAAGAAAGGCACATTAATTATGTTCATTTGTGGGGCTCTCTGCCGATTATTATTATTACTATTATTATTTCCACCATAAAATTGCCTTTTGGTTGCTTTCAGTCCGAAAACGTCACGCACACAGCAAGATAACTTTTTACTTACCTGAAGCAAACACTATATATTGAGTCTTTTCTGCCCTCAAGGAAACAAAAAGCTGTTAGAACTGTACAAGCTTGTATTTTTTTCAATGTGTTTCTGTGAAGTTGTTTATTTTCCCTTGCATTTAAAAGTGATTGGAATTATTTTGTATTTGATGTATTAGAATATTACTGTATGAATGAATGAATAAATAATAATAATAATAAAAAAAAAACCTGATGCAAACATCATCCCTTCTTAAAGAGTAGCTTAGGCATGTTCTCCCTTTATTTTAAATTTATATTTATATGATGTTTGAATGACAGCTTGGTAAATCTGCTGAAGATCAAATTTTCAACATCGCTACTCATCGTAAGTACGCAGCAGGAGACGTTCAAACTAGTATCACGTAATTTGTCTTAATCGGACTCGCCAAAGCTCTTAGCTGCTGATTGGCTAATTTGTTTTAACCAACGGAGGCCAAGTATAGTTCTCTGAAGCAAGTATACATCTCTGCAGTAATTGTAATGGGAGTTACCACATTGGGGCGTTTTAACACCATGTTACCTGAATGAATGACGTCATAGTCAGGGTAGGCTCAGGAGTCATGTTCTGATTGCATGATTGAGAAACACCCAGTGCTTAGAAAACACCCAGAAATTCAGAAACGCCCACTTTTGGTCTCACGGATGCACAACAGTACTGCGCTTTCCTTCAGCTCAGAGCCACGAGAAGCCTCCACTCTCCTCCTCTTATCACTTAGCGGTTGTAATTACATCAGCAGATTCGTCACATTTGAGATGGAAAACTGTGCTTTCCAACTTTAGCAACATGTAATGGTATTACAGCTGTGAAACATACACATTCTGAGACAAAAACTAAAATTCACTTCAAAACTTTGGGGAAGCTGTGCCTTCCCTGACAAGCCGCCACTGTACAGTAACTTACATGGTCTAAACGCTTTTTTGTTTTGTGTCCTTGATAAATAAATATAACGTAAATGCTACATTTCATAGTTAAATTGACATCACTATTACTTTAAAATATAATATTTAAAAACATCAGGCAGTGGCCAAACCTTCAATGGGATACTGGGGTAAAGTTGGTCTTATAACGTTATTCGCATATTCGCCACATTCACATATTTCCGCGTCCAATAACTTTATAATTGTCTATGCAATAAAGTCCTTTTTTGCTAATTCTACTCAGCGACATAATTATCAACCTACTTCGTGTTTTTCTACAATCGATCTATATGGGCAAGAATTGTTTTAATGTCATATTTACTTGCGAATGTCCTATGTAGCGTTGTAAATAAGATAGGGACCGTCTAACGTTTTAAGTTTGCGCAACGGATTTTTTAGCCAGCATTTTACATTTTAGCCAACTACAGACTGTCCGAATGTGCCAATATAAAACCAACTTTACCCCAGTCAATTGGATAACGTTAAGTTAATCAAAAATGTATATTATATATAGTATATAATATATAGACTAAATATAATTTTTAATTCTTACCCCATCGAAAAGGATGATTCTTCCGGAGCAAGAGCTTGTCGTGAAATACTGATCGTGGCTGTTGATAAAGGAGACAATGTGAGAAATATCGTCATCCACACTGCCCTTCTTACTGAAATCACACTTATTCAGACATTGATTCTTCCATGACTCAAACGTATCGACGGCCATGTTTAGATATTACAATACAAAGGAGTTATACTAGTTTTTGCCGAACTCTGGAATAATATCGTTAAGTAAACAATCAGATATTTAGTTTGTTTGCTAGGTTGGCTGAACCGCATATAATCTCATGTTCTACGTTTTAAGAGAGCACGGTCGGGTACGGTGGCCGGGATAGGTCTAAATACATTTCACACGGAAGTGAACAACTGCAGGGAGCTGTGATCTCCGTGGCAGGTGAGCAAAGTAATTTGTCCTGTGCAAAATTATGAACCACATTTATCCAGCTAAAGAATTTTTGAGAATAAGATTTAATGTTGGAGATTCTAATATATGTCAATTTTGTAATTTGGAAATAGAAACTGTGGAACACTTGTTTTTTCAATGTAACTTAGAACAAACCTTCTGGAATGACACATTATGTTGGTTTCACCAAAGACTACCTATAAGACTGGTCCTTTCATGGGAAATTGTTAAGTTTGGATGGTCATTTAAGGATAAGAAATTATGTTTTGTTTTAAATAATTTGATGATTTTACAAAAATGTTATATTCATAAATGTAAATTTCTGAAAACAAAACCGTGTTTAAGGGTGTTTAAAGAAGAATTTAATAGATATTTGGAAACGTTAAGAGAAACGAAAAATCCTAAAGCCATGTACCTGTACCCCTCACTAGAGGATTTTTAGTTCATAATGTGAATAGTATTCCCCCTATTTTATTTTATTTTATTTCTTGTTGGTGTTGAGTGTGTAATCTCAGTACTTTTGTATATCATAACAAGTTATAAATGCCTTTCTGTAAATTGTTTAAAAGCATATAAATAAAAAAATTAATAAAAAATGTGTCCTGTGCCGTATTGTTTTTAGAATACGACGCTGTGTACCAATTGTGCACTACATGTGGTATATGCTATAATATGCTGCTGGCGAAATCTTTATTAAGATCATTTTGATTCAGATGTCCTAATTTATTGATTGTTATTTTTTCAACAGTTCAGACACCAATCAAACTTCAACCTACCTTTTCAATCCACTTGTTTTGAGGAGGACATTATGGCCACATCTAAATTAATGAGAGCCATTTGGGTGTCAGAATTTGGAGCCCCTTCCGTTTTAAAACTTTACACAGACCTGCCTGTGCCAAATCCTGGTCAGAAACAGGTGGGTCAAAACAATTTTTACTGATTAAGATATGAATTTACTTTAGTTTTCTCCCATTAAAACTGATGCAAATTATTTATTAATCTTTCTTAGTATAACTAATTTCATTTTGAAGAATCAATCTAGATTTGTATTTAAGAAATCTCTATTCAAGAAACATGAAAAGGATCTGTTAACAACATAATAATAATAATACATTTTCTTTGGGCAGAACATTTCTGAAGGATCAAGTTTCTGGTGTAATGATGCAAAAAAAATTAAATCACAGCAATAAATGGCATTTGAAAATAAAAAGCAGTTATTTAAATTATTTAAAAACATCTGTAATATGTGCTGTATTTTGGATCAAATAAATGCAGGCTTTGTCAGCAGAATATATATACTTTTTTTTTCTTAATTTTTTTGTTTAAAGACTTTCTGCAATTGTAGGTTCTGATTCGAGTCCATGCATGTGGCATAAACCCAGTGGAGACATACATCCGCTCTGGATCTTATGCTCGAAAACCCAACTTACCCTATACTCCAGGATCAGATATATCTGGTGTGGTTGAAGCTGTTGGGGATGGTGTTTGCCTCCTACAGGTGCCGTGATTTCTTTTGTGACCCATCTTGCTCACTGACTACAAGTTTACATGTTTACTTTGCATGGATTGCAATCGTTTCTGTTTTCACAGACTGGTGACAGAGTCTTCACCACAGGCACAGTAACAGGAGGATACGCTGAGTTTACTGTGGCCTCAGAGGACACTGTTCACAAGCTTCCTGATTCCCTAGACTACAAACAGGGTGCAGCTATTGGAGTCCCATATTTTACTGCATACCGGGCATTAGTTCAAAAGTAAGATTTTGTAGTCTTTGTCGTAGCGTGTTGAATAAGGTCATGGGTATGGCACTGCATGAGGTGTTTGGAGCTATAGAAATGCATTATAAAGAGTACATTTTCCCCTAACCAGGGCTCATGCCAAAGCAGGCGAGACAGTTCTTATCCATGGAGCCAGTGGTGGGGTAGGAAGTACAAAATTTACCTTAAATTTATAGCATTATTGTACTTCAAAATGATGTGCATTAATCAGAAATTAATTCAAAATGTTTTTAAGTAAAATTCTAAAATACCCATTCTAGGGCAGAGGTTCCCAACCACGTTCCTGGACGACCCCCCAACACTGCACATTTTGCATCTCCTTTGTTTGACAAAGACATTGCAGGTCTCGAAGTCTCTACAAATAAGCTGATGCTGGATTGGGTGTGTATGATTAAGAAGACATGGAAAAAATTTAGACCGGATCCTGCTGTCCCCTCAAATAGTTCCCTATTAGAGGGTATAGCGAGCAATTTCAGAGACAGCCGCAGTGTTGGGAGGACCTCCAGGAACATTTCTTAGGGACTTGTGCTTTGTCCACTAGTGGACACTTTGGGAATTCTGACAGCATGACCAGTGTCTGAAACACATGTGAAAAAAATCCAATCTTATTTGGTCCACATCAGGGCCGTGCAGAGAACTTTAAGGGGGCGGGTGCTCAATGCTGCAAATAGGGGCAAGAAGCAGGCTGAAGATAGCAACATGTAACAAATTAGTTGTATATTATTCTCTTAATGAATTTCAGACAATACACTCCATAGAAGCCACACAAGCAATTCAGTCTAGAAAACCCAGTCAACAGAGTTGAACAGCGCAATAATTCAACAGCTGGGCAATATAAACAAGTAACTCCTCTACACATCTCTCTCCGTGATGGTAACCGTTAAACTTTTTTATAAAATGGCTGCAAATGATCAAACCCACCCAAACTAAATTGAACATAAACACACATAACATAACTAAAACAAAACCCCAACTGTCTTGCTTAAATGACACAAAAATAAGTAAACTCTAAAGAAATTCCCATGATGCACCGGGTGCATAAATCCGTACCCGGCTCATAATGAGTGTGCTCTGCCCTCAAGTAAACATTGGTTAATGGCAGTCATGTGACTGGTGCGAGCCATATCCTTTTATTTAGCAAAATTGAGATTAATAGTTATATTTTATTGTTGTGGGCCAAAGACAGGGCTTTATACACACATACACATGAAAAAAAAAGAAGAAACCCCAAGAAAAGGGCACTCGAGACACCTAGGAGGAAAGGGGCGGGTGCTCAAAATTTAATTTAAATAGTTTGAAACAACTGAAATACTATTTTGCCAGTGTAAAAGTACGATCAGCTCTATTCTAAAATGTTTATCTGATAACCATTTAAAAAAAAACTTTTTTATATATATTGATATATTTAGTCTAAAACATAATAATTTATTCTAAAACATAATAAGGATATATCACGGTCGGTACCTTTGACAAGATTTCTGCTTAGTAATATTAATCATAATTAATACATCCATGGCTATCGCAGGACAGCTTACTTGTAATAAAGCTCGTATTTTAGCTCAGGGATAGCTTTATCTGAAGATAGCTATACAATTGCTAGGGTTTTAATTAGTGGTCTGCTTTGAGCCCTCATAGGACTGGATCAGGGTGACTGCAGGTACCATCTTATCTGGATACAGACTAGATCTGGTGGCTGCATTATCCCTGGCAGTTTTGTGGGACGTTTTTACTAGATCCATTTTTGGTCTATATGAGACTTTTGATAAGACTCTTAAAACATAGCTATCTGAGATTAGCTGTTTCTAGCTTAGCAGCTCTTCTCTCTTGGGCCTTTAAATAGCAATCTCTTTGAGCTCCTACCTAGAGACTTTCTAGTTTAGCCTCTTCAGTGGTCTTGTGTTACCAGGCTAGTATTGCTCAAATGCTATGCTCCAAACGGTTTGGATGTCCCCTCTTCATCTGGAGATTGGGCTTCCCACTTCAGCCATGTCATGTGAGTGGTTTGGGGTATCAGTGGCTTGGTGTATGCTGCTCATAATGTCAAGATACATGGAGCAATAGGATTGGATTTTTTTTCACACATACTTCAGACACCGCTCCTACTGGCAGAAGTCCCCAAAGTGTCTGCTAGAGGACACAGCATTTCATTCCCTCTCAGGAAACCATGGTTACCCTTTCAGTCGAATCACTTCAACGTTACATATGGGAACTCGCCAGAGAGACCAATTGCCTTTGAGCTCTTTACTAAAGGCCAATGAAACATTGGCGTGCACTGATTGCGCTCAGCTTTTCGCTTCAGAGCTGTTGCTGCATTGGAGCTGGAGATCCCCTGCTGTTTTTCGTGCATATCTGAAAAAGTGAAAGAAGGATTGTTTGGAGGAGTTCCCGCAAAATCTGCTCTCTCGTTTGACAGCGTTTCTGGGCAGCTGTCAGCAGACCCTGCGGGCTGGTGGCCTTTTTCAAGGCCGGCTGTGCCAGCCATCTGCATATCCAGTGAGCAAAGACCTCTGAGTGCACAGAGTTGCCGCGATAGGTCTTCCCTGGACAACCCTGAGGAAAGAGTGAATTCATTACGGTTGATGAAGCATTCTGTAGCAGGATGTCGATCCGACCATGCGCTTCTGGGTGCGGAAGTCTCCTCACCTCTTCAGATGGTCACGAGCGCTGCCTGTCGTGTCTGGGCCGATAACACGCTCAGGCGGCGTTCGTGGATGGTCAATGCGCTCACTGCAAGCCGATGACCATGGCTACGTTGAGGACCCGCCTCTCGTTCGTAAGCAGGCTCCCCTCGTGTCCTTGGGAAAACACTGGATCGTTGCCGGTTCACGTCTACCACGGCGAAGTGCTTGGGGGACCTCCAGGTGACCTTCCAGAATGCTCCGTCCGGTTCAAATACCGCGGGGACTTCTGCGGCACCGCGTAGTCCCGTGGTCCTCCCAGGGGAGGCCGCTCCCCCCGTAGCAGGGTGCTCAGGTGGTGAACCTGCAAGCTCAGCCCCGGGAGGAGGCAGACCCAGCCTTAGAGTTATTGTGTCCTGTCCGCGCGCTGTGCCTCTACATTGACCTCACTCAGAGCTTCAGACGCTCTCAGCAGCTCTTTATTTGCTTCGGTGGACAGCAGAAAGGGAATGCTGTCACCAAACAGAGGCTCACTGGGTGGTAGAAGCCATCTCCCTGGCTTATTTATACCAGGGGACCTCCTGCCACGACTCTGAGGTCAAGCTGACGCCGGCAACGGCTCTTCAGGCTGTAAACCTGAGCTCAATCAGTGCACACCAATGTTTCATTGGCCTTTAATAAAGAGCTCAAAGGCAATTGGTCTCTCTGGCGAGTTACCATATGTAATACGTCTCCGTTCCCTCCTTCAGGGAATGTGGGTTACGTTCGTAACCTAGATGTTACACGCATAACCCAAGATGTTTTTCCTTAAAGATCAAATAAATTTTTATTCTTGTGTTTGTAGGTAGGCATTGCTGCGTGTCAGATGGCACGAGCATTTGGCCTTAAAGTTCTGGGTACAGCAGGGACATCTGAGGGTATGCAACTGGTTCTCAACAATGGAGCTCATCTTGCATTCAACCACAGAGAAAAAGACTATTTGGATAAAATCAAGGTGTAACTTTTTTGTTTGTTGTTGGTTTCTTTTTGGGGGGGTTACATTTTAACTAAAATTAACTAATAATGTTCAATATAATTTTTATAGTAGTGATTATCTTTGTTAACATTAGTTAATAAAAATCTTATTGTTAGGGTTAGTTCACACAAAAATGAACATTTTCTGTAGTTCCGAATCTGACCTTCGTTTATCTTCAAAACACATGTGGGACATCTGTAAGATCAGTTGTACAACTGTAATTTTATGAAGCTACAAGAATACTTTTTGTGCACAAAGAAAACAATAATATCATAATTAATTCAGCGATTACCATCTTCTGCCATTTTGTAGAGTATCCACTGAACTGAGGAGAACTGGCCCCAACTGAGCCGGGTTTCTCCATTCTGTCATAGATGGGGTTTTGGTTCCTTCCCTGCTGTAGCCTCTGGCTTGCTTAGTTGGGGACACTTAATTTCTAGCGATTTTTTTTCAATTTGATTAGTGAGACCATCTCTGCATTTAATAGAAATTGAGTGTTAATCTTGTCAGTATACATCACTATCACTCTATTCTCCTATTTAATACTGTTCAGTTGTTACGCAGAGGTGCGTGTTGTGGTGCGTGCAGGCAGAGAGGAGAGGACGAGGGAACTCAAAATACGAACATTTAA
>JAUMHQ010000045.1:4646305-4672323 GCA_032361165.1 Enteromius paludinosus | reverse complement strand
AGCCGGGCCGAATTGGAGGCACTCTTCGTCGACAGAGAAGGCTTGTAGATCCCCTACCCTCTTAATGGAAGCCAGCGCAATGAGCAGCGCAGTCTTTAAAGTCAGGAATTTTAATTCGGCTGACTGAAGAGGCTCAAAGGGAGCTGGCCGCAGCCCGGATAGGTGCGGTCTCGGGGGATTCACCTAACGCGGACCTCGCAGGAATCTGACGATGAGCTGATGCTTTCCCAGAGACGCGCCCTCTACTGCGAGCGCCCGAGGGGACTCGTGCAGGGAATAAAATAGCTGGCAGTGTGTCGACTCAGGGGAGGCGAAGATATCGATCTCGGCCTCCCCGAAGTGATTCCAGATCAGCTGGACTGCCTGGGGACGCAGCCGCCATTCTTCAGGGTGGGTGGTCTGCCGTGACAGCTGATCCGCTGCATGGTTGAGAACCCCTGGAATGTGAATAGCGCTTGTGTTTCAGCCGCTTGTGACTCCACAGGAACAGATTGCGGGCTAGCTGATACATACGGTGGGAGCGTAGACCACCTTGTTTGTTGATGTACGCAACAACCGCAGTGTTGTTGGTCACAACGCGGAGTTCCCGCATCACCCCCTGGTCAGGACCGCGCTCGTGCAGCCCCTTGAGAGCTTTCGCCTGGTACACTTGGCAGCCTGTCCAGCGGCACCGTAAGCCTTGCCCGCCAGAGCGGACGACAGCTTACGGGGCCCTGGACGGGAGACGAGGTTGGCCCCGCCATGAGGCCATGGCGCGCTCCACATGGGGCATGGCCTCGTACCCCCTGTCTGCACCACCTTCTAGCGCGGCGAGGGCCGAAGAGCTTGGCCGCAAGCGTGACGAGTAAGGGGCTCGCCACAGCTTGGTCAGCTCCTAGTGTACCTCCGGGAAGAAAGGAACTGGGGGAGAGCGCGGCGGTGCCGCATCTCTGGCCCCCAAGAACCAATCATCCGCGAAGGCACACGGGGCACCTGCAGACCAATTCCTGCCGCGGTGCGGAGGAGCATATCCGACAGCTCGGCATCAGCCACAGACGGAGCGGGCGCCACAGGGCGAAGCTCCTCCGGCGCAGAGCCAGCCTCAACATCGGAACCACCCTCTGATGGTGCAGAAGACATCTCAGCCTCGTGGGGTGCTCCAAAGGACACACTCGGGCCTGCCGTAGCAGGGGGAGCGGTCTCCCTCGGAAACACCACGGAACTACGCGGTGCGTGAGAGGCTCGCGCAGTTCCACTGGACGAGACACACTCGACAGTCACCTGGAGGTCCCCCAGACGTCTCACTGTGGCTGCCGTGAACCGTGAACGGTCCAACGTTTTACCGCCACTGGAAGATTGCGAGGGGAGCCGTCCCACGAGTGAGAGGCGGGACCTCAAAGTAGCCAGGGTCATACGCTCGCAATGAATATTGGCCTTTAGTAAAAGCACAAAGGCAATTGGTCTCTCTGGCGAGTTCCCATATGTAACGTCGAAGTGATTTGACTGAAAGGGTAACTGCTGGTTTAGTCTGGCCAGAGGAGAACTTAAAACTTTCTATTTATATATTGTTAAAAGGATTATATAAATAATGGTACAAAAAAAATATAATAATAATTATTATTATTATTATTATTATTATTATATAATAAGTCCTTTAGACCTATTTGAAAACTACATGGTTTGTGTGTTAGGATGGCATTGGAACTAAACTATACAGGGTTGTGGCCCTCCAGTTTAACACTCTTGATCTATGATTTTGATATAGATTTTTTTAGCTGTATCGAACATTGACAGCGCCATCTGTGGTGAAAGTTTTGCAGTCTAACCAACAAGCTTTTCTCACATGGTTTTGTAAGGTTATAAGCTGGAGCTTTTGTTATTAATGGACCAGCACCAGTTTTGCTACCTATCAAGACGAATCTTCTTCCTGGCAAGGGCTTCTTGATATCTCCTCTGTCCCTCCTGTCAAAAAATTAAGAATAACACTCAAAATGCAGATTTTATAATATCCAATTTACTTTAACAATTAAGTGAGTGTTAGCATGAATGTTTGCACTACGAAAACCAAATCTGGACTCTTCACCTGAGGTTCAGGTTTTATGGGGGGCATTGGACGTGGCCTTCCTTTCTCATCCAGCACCTCAAACGTCATGAAGGCACTGTTAATATGCCTCAGAGGTTCATCTCCATAATAGGCTTCTGCACAGACGCCTACCTCCATACTAAAAAAAACAGAGATACTGCCAATGAGCTGTATGACATCATCACTATGTAGTCATTAAAATCTAAATACATCTCTTAGATACTGATAGACAGATTAAATAAGCCCACCTGTTCTTGAATGTGTTATTGACAATGGCTTTTAGAACCAAACGATCTCCAACATGGGAAGGGCCTCTAAAGTGAAACATGTCTATAGCCCTCAGAGTTGGATGAGCATTGCATAAACGACTAAAAAAATTAAA
The DNA here is from genome assembly GCA_032361165.1 of Enteromius paludinosus. Taxonomy (NCBI): domain Eukaryota; kingdom Metazoa; phylum Chordata; class Actinopteri; order Cypriniformes; family Cyprinidae; genus Enteromius; species Enteromius paludinosus. The sequence continues at coordinate 4,669,879 of JAUMHQ010000045.1, read as the reverse complement.
AAAGAGAAAGCCAATGTGTATTTAGTTTCTTAATCATTATAAGACCATCACAAGACATACAGAAATATCCTTTCTGTCCTGTGTTGACACATTTCTTTATTTAAACATGAAGATTTAGTTTGATCTGTGATCTCTTTTGATCTTTTTTGATTCAGGCAATCTTTTTCACTGAAGATTTTTTCCATTTTTATTTCTGGGTCAACTTTTTCTTTAATCTTAGGAGTACATAGCATATTGATGTACCTCAGAGCTAACACAGATAAACTAATAAACACAGATAAACTAAATTCACTGTGTTTTTAGGAAGGCTGAAATTAATGTTTTATACTTTAAGTAAACCTTTCTATATATGCTGTCTTTATAGAAGTCTCTTCTTTGGCTTGTTTGTATCAACATTGCAAACCTTGAACCCTGATCTGTTGCAGGCTAAGGGTTAATAAAGGTAAACATTAACTGCTGTATAAAAATGCACTTTTCAAGTGTGCAGACACACACCTGGCTGCAATGGTAGCAACATTTTCCATCCAGGCCATAATCTGGCCTCCGAATGTGTTGACCTGGTGATTGGCATGAGGAGGAAGTACCAGCTCGACACTTTCCACTCTTGTTCTTTCTGTCGGCAAAGCCTCATCTCCATCATGGTTCTCTGCCTCACAAACAAATAAACACCTCTTCAAGATGCTAAACAGATGCTTGGAGAAAACGAAATTATTGTCTAGAACAGGTGCAATAGCTTAGAGCAGTGGTTCCTAACCACGTTTCTGGAGCCCCCCCAACACTTTCAAACTTGTATGATTTTGCTCTGCTAATGACTTCTTCTCTGTGACTCTCTTCATACAATGTGCATATGCATTCAGTCTGTGAGCCTTAGCATAATGCTAACACAAAGCCTTTTGTCTTTCCCAATTGTTTTTACCAAGTGAACTTGGTACATCTTTAGGGAAGTGCCTTCACTACTTAAGACACTTACCCTCACTTATACTTCTCTTGACAGTCTTGTTGTTGAGCAAGTCCTGCATGATGTCATGGTGAATAAGTCTCATCCTCCTCCTCTCAGCTGCTAAACTGTGCTCCACCTGTTCTTGTTGTGTGCAGGGTACAACCTGCCTCAGCTGCACCTGCAGTTACAGTCCAAAAAGATTTTTTTATTTACACATTGCCTGAATTATTGATGACCGGTTAAAAATGAGTGCAGAGTAAAGGTCCATTTACAGTACAAGCTATGCAGAAAGCAACTGAATCTGCCTTGTCATTTGCCTTGTTCATCTTTAAGTTATCATAGCATTTTTATAAGCATTATTATTATAAACATTCCTATGGCATTGTTTTCTCATACCTTGCTTGCATCTGTACGTTTGGTGACAAATGTGGCAAAAGCCTGACACACTCTCCAATGATGGCCACTGAACAGGTCCTCACAGCTCACTTCTATCCCCACCTCACACACAAACACCAATACATAAATAAATAATTCAATATATGTTATTATTCCAATTATATTCTATATAATTCTATAATTCCATTCTATATATTTTATTTTTACAAATAAATGTAAAGTGAATGGTTATCAACAGTACTCTAACACAGTACTCTAATAATCCTAATGCAGTACTCTCAGTACTCTTAATAGGAAGCAGGAAAAAAATCCCCAGTTAACATAAAGTAAACATACTGCAGATATGTCTATTTGTTTTACTTTGTTAAATAATCATATTTAGGGGTCCTTCATATTAAAAGGTCTGAAAACCTCAACTTTGCATAACAGTAGAAACCACTCCAAAAACATCTGTTGGTCAAAGTAGAGTAACCTTTTTAAAATAAAACTGAAAAGTGAGATATATTCATATATTTCATATTATAACGTAAAGTGTGACTATTACCTCCATGCTTGAGTTGAAGGCCCTGTTGACTTTGGCCTTAATGTTGACCACTTGTCCAACACTGAAAAATATATGTGTATTTCAAATGTAACCTATGACAGTAACCTACGATATATTAGAGGTCTTATATTACTGAGACTCCCCTCTCTATTCAAAATTATATTTGATTGGTGCTGGAGTAACAGTATTCTGTGTAACAGTAGTTTAATAGAACAATTAACCAGACAGAACTGCCAGTACTCCCTAAGGGCAAAATGGCATTCTGGTTAGGATGTTTTTTCAAAAGACACTGAGATGTGACTCTAATTATCTAAAATATAATCAATGTTTCTTTCGTACCCAATGGTGTGCTCAAAGTAGATGTCATCAACAGACGCTGTCACACAGGGGCATCCAGCGTGTCTCTCAGCTAGAATGGAAGCAGATCAAATAAGACATCTTGACTCTAATGAATCTCACACTTTATTTTTTTATTTTTTGCCTGATTATGACTGACAGGAACTGTGCATGGAATAAAGTATTTGCTATCTTCTTGATTTCTTCTGTTTAAGCTTAGGTTATATATAATGAAGCACAATTGTCACTATTTAAGGGAGGCATTGTCATGGCTTGAGAGAGGAGATAGCAAACAGAATGCTCCCTGTCACATTGTGCAATATATTGTTCTTGGCTAACAAGTTGGTTCTTTCGATTTTCTGTATTTACTTTCATGATTTTGTCTGTTTAGGAAGTTTAGTTATTTGTGCTATTTATCCATATTATTTTTGCGCTGCCTTTGGACTTATTTGGAATAATGAATCTCCTCATCAATAAGATCAAGCCTCTGTGTCTCTTAATGTGCGATAACATCACTCTCATGACATCTACAACACAGTCCTGTTCAGTTAATACACTTTTCAACAGGGTAAACACAGAGTAAAACAAACACCAAAAAGAACATTATAGCTATGGTCAAGCATGGCAGTAATCAAGGACAGATAACAAATTTGCCCACTGGGCCCTTGCAATTCAACCAAAAAAACACTCTCTTCACACACCCCAGAATGCGAATTTAACCTAAGGGAAAAAATTTACAAACTGTATGTGTTTACTTTGGTTGTATTTCATGTAAATAATTAACATGTAATATACATAAAAATAGAACGAATCAGTACGGTGAACATACATAAGAAATGTACCTAATACTTTAATACATACTGCAATATTTCAGGTAATATTCTCACATTCTAGAACATACTCCATGCAGTCACACATCTACTTCATGTTTGCTTTTGTTTTGCTTAGTTACAACAATCACATTCTCAGTATTATACGAACACTCATATCCTTATATGGAGTAATTTTGGAGCCTTTACAATGCAGGTTAAAAGTGATTTGTGTCGTTCATCGTGCAAACTCACCAGACAGACATGCTGTGCAGTCCATCCATTTGAGCAGCTGTCCGATGCTCAGCTCTCCGCAGTGGTTGGCATGGCAGGGCAGCACTATCTGGCTCATCTTCACCTCTGAAGGGTTGCGAATCTGTCCTTCAACCTTTAGCTGAAAGTTTTGCAGATTCTCCTTATGATGGGATTCTGATGCCATACTGATAGACTGAAGATTCAGCAGCTGAGCAAATAAAGTTGATAGAGATTTTTTTTAATGCTGACTGGTCCCATAAAGGACAGTTTTATTACTTTAGTTTCATCTTAATTTTGACAAATACAAATTCTTACATTTTTGCATTTATAATTCATTTAATACATTTATAACAGAGGCCTTTAAATAAATGTTGCATCCAAAATTCTCATCAATAAAAACTAAACACTAAACAAATAAAATCCACTTTTACATGTATACGTTTTTTTAAATTATAAATAATAATAATAATAATAAGTATTATTATTACTATTTACAGTTTAAATGCATTTGCCGGCAAACTAAACATCACGAGTTATGCTTGTGAATTTATCACATGTGCATAGCACATCACAACTTTGTGCTTTCAGTCTGGTAACTAGTTATTATGACTGTTGAATATTGCGCAATTTTCAGTAGCCTGTGTGACACTCCTTAACGTTAACACCCTTCAGTTTAATAACAAAATCTTACAATACATTAATACATTCCTGTGCCAATAAGATTTGCCTACAAATTAAATTCAACATAAGAACAGATGTTATGTACACTTGCGTTTCTGTGCAGCGCGTTTACAATTAAATTAACAGACGTGCAGTTGTTGAATGAGTATGCAGAAAAAGCATCGAAAACAAGTTTAAGCGGCAACGTGGCTTGATGTTTAGATATAAAGTATCATTGACGCCCTTACCGCGATCTGCCTAGACAGTCTGGTTCAACACAGCAACTTTTCTCGCAAGACTTTAACTACTTAAGCGTTCGCGGAAGATCTTCGTTCGTTGGAAGACAGCAAAAATACCTCTTCAGTCGTGCGCCTGTAGTGTTCACTAACAAGTAGCCTAAGACCCGCCCCGTGTTTCATATTTACATATGTTCTGTAAGGTTCACAACACTCCTCTTATGATACTTATTTTAGAATCATTCTCACATGAAAAACAAAAACATACTTCAAACATCGTGTTTGCAAACAGCACGGAATATTTTGACACCTGCCGTTTATCGCTCAATTTGCTATCCGACAGGTGGCGCAACAAGTCTTTAAAAGCAAAGGACAGGGCTTCAAATAAACATAGTGGACGAAGTTTTGTTAGCAAAATTGGCAACTTTTGTAATCGAATCAGAATAGTATTACATAAAGAAATATTTTATATATGTAGAGAATTATATTTATCAAGAGTTAATTTGCTAAAATAGATAACTCTATATAATCTCCATGTTTTATAATTTCAAAAACAGATTTAAAAAAACTTCATTATTAGGTTACCATGTTTTAATTGAATTATTGTGATGTTGAGCTGTTTTTGTTGATGTTGTTGTAGTTTGATTGAGACTAATTGGAATTCACAACGAAAAAAACTGAAAAAAAATTGATATATTATGTGTTTTTGTAAATAATATATATACATCTCGTGCTTCTACAAAAGGAGGATATTGCGTTTATTATTTTTTTTTTTTTTCATTAATAATAATAATTTACTATTATTATTATTATTAATTAAATAATTAAGTTTTCCAAAATTACTCATAACACCCAACTGGACAAAATTAGTTGATTTTTATTTATTTTTTTTAAATTGTTAATTAATTAATTTGAAATTGAAACATTTATGCAGATATGGGGGAATCGTGGAGTCACGTCAAACATGTTCATTGGTCTATAAAGCTGTCAATAATAACCACAGATCCCCGCCCATAGTTCATGATGTCGCTGTGGCAGGGTCGGTTAAAGCGGATGGGGTCAGAGGCGGGCTACACATTGACAGCTGGAGCATAAGGAAACATCGCAGTCAAGCTGGCAGACGCCTTTATATTCAACGCAAGTCATGTTCGCGAAAGGTAAAGGGACCGCGGTGCCATCGGACGGGCAAGCTCGGGAAAAGTAAGCGCTGCTCTATCTTTAATCGCTTATTTACACGTACTGTTGATGTCGCGTGATGTTATGTTGTCTCCTATAACATGTGATCTTGTTCGAGAAATTTTAGTAATCTTATAGTGGAATCTGATACATTTAATTGAAGTGGTGGTGGTGGTGTTTTTTTACACTTTATAAGAGAGTTTCATTATTATTTGCAAATGTGCATGATGGTGATGTCGATTATGGTTCTGTAAATACAGTATTAGATACAGGCAAAAAGACTATGGAAACAGACCAGAGAGTGGTGTCTATTTATTGTAAGGCATCTGTTTTGACTGTACAGGTTGGCATTGTACGTCTATGAATATTTGTTACACGTGGGAGCTCAGAAATCTGCACAGACGTTTTTATCAGAGGTGTGTATGTGCATATGTGTCATTTTTTGAAGAGCATGTGTGTGCTTAATCATGCACAATGTCTACTCTTGTTATGCATTGTCCGTGTGTATTAAAGTCTTCTGTTGTCTGTTTTTATTATGTTTAGATAAGATGGGAGAAGAACATAACCCTTGGTGAACCACCAGGCTTTCTGCACTCTTGGTGGTGGTGTGTATTATCTTTGTTCAGTAGGCTAGTAATTGGGATCTTTAAAAATGTAATCACTTAATAGTATGTATAGAATATGGAATATATAAGAAAATCTTTATGAATTAGTGTTATATGTTGAATATAGGGTCCAAACACAATCTGCAAGATCCATTCCATCAATAAGCATCTTGTGAAGTGAAGAGCAGTGCATTTGTAGGAAACCAATGAAAATGTTTTTAACTTCAAACCGTTGCTTCTGCATTACATAAGTGCATAATATCACTTTCTCCACTCATAAAGGGGAGAATGTTATGATCCCAAATCCAACTATTGTGACATTGCAATATATTCTGATTACAAACAATGCTTTCATTATATAGTGTGTTTTGGGACCTGTACTGTGCAGCACCTGAGAGAAGGGACACATGTGATCACTCCAGTGAAGCAAAGGCCTTCCATGACTATGTAAGTGATGCATGTTGATTTCAGCCTTTTACTAGCATGTTGTGATTAGAAGGGATCTGCCACATCAGACAAATCCGCTTAATTATACCTGTCTGCTGTGGTGTAAAGCAGAATATTAATTACAATTATGAGATGGTGGCATATATATTATTATTGTTCCAGTTCTGCTTTGTTTATCTGGATTCTATTAAAGGTTAAAAGGTAGGCTATTGAATTTATGTATTTACTGCATGAATGTGCCCAGTTGGTGTGAACATTGCCCTCACATTATATGCACATTCTTTGGAATTCGGGCATTTATATACTATAGCATACATGATATCCATTGAATATGCCTTGAATGTCAGAATATTGATAGTATTATATAACAGTGTATTTCGAGTGATTGTGTGTTCTGAACATGCCACCAGTACTTACTGCTGTGATTCCATAAAATAACAAACTCTAAAATCTCTCTTATAAATCCTGAGTAGCACAAACGGCAACATGCATCACAACAAGATGATTGTTTTTTGAAAAAGGTTTTACAGGAACATTAGATTTCAACCTTTCTATTTAAATACATTACATTTAAATTAATCTGTTACTTGCATTTTCTTTGTAATTTTTTGTGAAATGTCATCTTATTAGACCTTAATGACATCTCACGATGACATCTTATTAATTTAAAAGTGCTTTTTGTTTATTTGAAACAGAAACCAGTATTACACAAATCTCCCTAAATCCTAGAGTTTTAAAATGCTGTAGATGTTCTTAGGTTGGATTAAGTTGAGTAAGCTGTGATGATTTATTTTGTATTTGTGGAGCTTTGGTCTCTTCCACAACAGACTCTTATCAAGTTGCTTATTTTTACTCCAGTGCAATGGTAACAGAATTACAGTTCAAAGTAGGAACCCCTTTAAAAAACTATAGAGGCAGAGAATCTAATTGTCATTAGAATTTTGGTCAGTACATAATTTCTGAAAAATTCAAATTATGCTGTTCTCTTGAGCTTTCTATTCATCAAAAAAGGCAAATATTACGCTGAACAACCTTTCTTTAACATTGATAATAATACGAAATGTTTCTTGATCAGAAACTCAGCATGTTACAAAGATTTCTAAAGGATCATGTGACACTAAAGACTGGAGTAATGGCTGCTGTTTTTCCTTTGGGAATAATTAAAAAATATATTTAAAATAGAAAACCATTATTTTAAATGCTAATGATATTTTTTACGGATATTTTTTTTTATCAAATATTTGCTGCCTTGGTAATTCGAAGAGACTTTTAACTGTAGTGTAATTCAACTTTTGAAGTTTGCATTGCCTTTACAAATATAGTTTTCCAAGTTATGCAGTATAATGTGGAAGATTTTATCCATCCTTGTGCCATTTAAACAGCAGGCAGTTCTCATGGGACCACCTGGTCCTTTAAAACCTGAAATGGTGGTCAATGTGGTGGGATGGGGGAGGGGAGCTTACAAGATCTGATAATGGTGAGGTCTCCTCTTGCTTTTTAGCCTCTTAACCCTGACACAGCAGGAAAGTGTGTCACACACACCCAAACTCCCTTCAGGGCAAAATAAAAATCGCCAGCAACCAGGCTCAGAACACAAATCTCCCCTTGGTAAAGTACATGGTTCAGTAGCTTGATGGCTGTTAAATACTGGTAGAAGGTCAGTTCCCAGTCATATGTTGTTGTATATCAGGAATGTGGAAGATATTGAAGGGAGTTGATTTGCTTTGTCACCCTAGACCAATGGCTTTCAATCCTGGTCCTGGGAACCCACCACTCTGCACATTTGAAATATTTCTCTTATCTGACACACTCAGTTCAGTTCATGAAGCTCTGAACTGATAATCTCAATCAGGTGTTAAATAAGGGAGACCTCAAAATGTGCAGAGCAGTGGGTCCCCAGAAGCAGGGTTGAAAACCACTGCTCTTACAGTAGTTGTCAGAGGGATTTTTTTGAGGTGCTGTAGCAATGAAAGAATCAACTGCTGAATGCAAAGGATTTTGGTGGAAATTGTTGATCTGACTGTGGAATCTCCCCACTGCTCTTTATCCCTCATACCTTAGACGGTGGTCTGGTAATCAGTGTTTACCCGATGGCCATTAAAAGTGTGACGACCTTCAGTCCCCTGTGTATTCTGTAATGCTATTAACATTGATTGATTGTTTTGATCAATCAGAGGTTGAAAGAATCCAATGCAAGGGTCGCACTTATGATCTAAGTCTTTTGTGTTTCCTAAGGTCCTCCTTGGACACATGCACACACAGACATTTGTTTTATGTCACAATTGAATCATTCCATTGACTTCTGTTGTTTTTGTACTGAGCTAATAATGATATTTATGCTTAATTAATACTACAAACATAACTCTCACTTGAACCTTTTGAAATATTTCTGTTTTGTTTTTTTCATAATTATAATTTTTAATATTTAACTGCAGCTCATTTTGCCTGTTTTGTCCTGCAAATGACATGAAGGGGAAAAGAAAAACATATTAGGACAATGAATGAAGAATGGGTTCCTACTTATTAGTTAGTTTCTAAATAAGGGAACAATTTATCACAATCTGGCCATGATTAAACTAAAACATAGGAATTACAATGATTTTAAAATATTGAAATAAGCAAGTGGCAGAATTAGTACAATGTGGACATGCGGTTTTGTGGGAGCTAATTATGTTACAATAAATTTACCACAAATTAGTGTCTTTTGATATAAAAATTCTTAATTTGTGGCAAGCATATATTTTTTTATCTTCATTTCATGTACATGTAATGCTTACCTAAAGTTAATCTTTAAAAATAGTAGTTTTTAGTTTCAGTAATTTTCTTAAATCACTTTTTGTGAGCATAACAGAACATTTAAAAAAATATTCAAATGCTTTATCTTACAGACCCCAAACTTTTGAACAATAACGTAGTTAGAACCTGACTTACTCACACATCCTCCCAGTTCTCTCCTTTTTCTGTTTATTTTTTACGTCATGGATATAGTGGCTGTAAAAAAAAAAAAAAAAATTAAATGAATAAATTCTTTTGGGTAATAAACCGTTTTCACATTTCTCAGTGGAAGTTGTCATAGTTGGGGTAATTTCGAGAGCAGTGAATGGGGAAAGTACCACAAACATGTTTTTTGCATTCCCATTTGTTCAAATAGCAAAACAAAAACTCGAATAGTGTTTTCAAAAGTAAAAAAAAAAAGGGGGCAAAAAAAAAAACAATTGCAAAAAGAAATCTCCAACTTAGCATTAACTGGGGTTTTTTTTTTTTATTTGATGCAAATATAATACAAAGTATAGTGTTATTAATGTACATAAATAAAGAAAAAATCTAAATATTAAAAACTTTTTGTGGATTTACATTACAGGTGAAACATGCGTCATCACTGTAACATGGCGCTTTTTTATGTACACTTACTCAAATGTTTCCAGCACTGTCTATGTTTACAGCCCAGGGAACAGCAGGGGACTGGATAATACAGGAAGGAAGTGAACGACAGAGAGAGGAGTAGTACAGGCAGGGGGATGGGTGTTGGGTCAGGCCTTGGCTCAATCCTCCGCTATTATCCTGTGTGCTGCAGATAAACAAAACTAAATTAGGGCCAGGAAAAATTCAGGGACCAGTATTTGTGTTTTCATATACAAGTTCGGGGCCCGGAGCACGTATCTCTCTTATATGTGTGTGTGTGTGTGTGTGTGTGTGTGAGAAAGAGGGTGGGTTAATTAGTTTGCTTGATGATAAGAAAGCCCCTGTTCTTGGCTCAGTTGTGTGGACACGCTGCAACAGGAGTGGTTAGAAATGCAATGCTTTACTTTTGAGCTATTCCAGGAATTTCCTTCACTCTCTATCTCTCTCTTTCTTTTGCCTGACTGTTGGTTTCGCCGGCTAGGTGGAGTAGGTGGTATGTCTTTCAGGGGGTTGGAATGTAGTACTGTGTTCTTTAGGCCAGGCTTAAGACCCACATCTGCTGATTTGCCCGAATTCCTCATGATATTGTGGCATTCTGGATGAAAATTCCTGTCTCCATTCGAACACATTCTTATGTTATTTGGGATTTGGTTTGTTTAAAGAGTTTTATTTAAATATTTTATTGTCTTTTATAACAAGAACGTTCTCTGTTTTATGTATTTGTTTATAGATCATTTGGCCCTATAGTGTCCAAAAATATGCAATACAGTTGCCATTTATTATGTGAAAATACGAAATATACAAACAGAAAATGAATAAATATCTGCATTCGGCTACATTCAGTATGTTTTGTTATGCCTTATCCACCCCTTACAGTGTTCAGCTGTGATGTCTTGGCATACAGCATGCATTGCATCCCAAATGGACAGTGGGTCCTGTGGACAATGGTCAAAAACCTTTAATCTCCAGCCTGAGAAAAAACTCAGTTGGGTTAAGGAATGTGGAGTAAGGGGCAAGAAAAAATGGACATGATAATCAGATAAGTGTCAAACCAGGCTTTGACTGCATGGGAATGGTGGATTGCCACATTGTTTCAGATGATCACATATCTTGACAAGTGGTTTCCAACCCTGTCCCTTTTCTACTACTGTCTTTCATGCAGGTCTTCTAAAATTTCACATTTTTCCACACAAGATCAAAAGGGTATGTTTTTTACATGGTCATGCGATTGAAAGAATCTACTCCTGTGTGTATCCTAAATGGGAATCAGCTGTAATTCATATATTTACATCAGCTGTTTCTCATTAATGTATAAAAAATGGGAAAACTTTAGCTTCAGCCTACAAATTCTGTTTACTGACTATTGGCATTAGTCAATAAAACACAAGAAATAACAGGTAGATACAACCACTGTCATTATTTATTCAAAAATAATTTTTATTCCAAGTCTTCCGAGGCAAAACAATAGATTTTTCAAAGGGGAATAGACTCAACTGCTGTCTCTGTCTGCTGTAAAGCTCTTCCTGTGCTGTAGTCTCAAAAAAGCCTTACATCAGCCTTGGTTGCGATTGGCTCTTGTATGTCTCTTGATCGATTGCATCATGTTATATTACGTTTTTAAATGAGTTGTGAGTGTAGAATGCGTGCCTTATGAATGTTAATAATTGTTAAGAATCTCCCCCTTTTTTTAATTTACTGTTTTATGAATACCGCTAATTTGGACCTGTTACTCTTTTCTCACTTTTCACCTACTATTTAGTAAAGAGGAATCCCCATTCTCAGTAATCCATACAAAGAGTCTTTCATCACCACTTGCTAGCATAATAATGAAACCTGCTTGAAAGAGTCACTGAAAATCTTCATCACTAAATGGAAACTCACAGACAACCGGTGTGAAATAAAAAGTGAAACCAAAGTGTAGTTCCTCGACACACTCATATTATATTGAAATTAATTTCACAAAATTTACAAACACAAACATGGCAAAACAGAAGGTAGAAGAATATAGAGGCTATGTGGGCTTCTATATGAGTAACAAAAGATTAACAACTAAGCACAGACTCTTAATTATCATGACATGTAAAGCATTTCTGCCCATTCACCTCTTTCCATGGTCTCACCTGAATTTAGTTGTTTGGTGAGGATGTGGTTGCCATAACAACAGCCCAGGTGGCAGGTGACCTGGGTGGTCTGCCTCGAGCGTACACACTATGCCTGTGTCTGCGTGCTTAAGCTCCCCTCCCCCTACTCACAAGCACAGTGTCTCAACAGTTAGCTTTATCAATTTAACAGTAAAAACTGTTTTTCAGCTCCTGCTGTTTAAATGCTCAGGGCGTATCCCCTAAACTAACCCGGGGTCTTTATAAATTGTTAGTTTGGGAATCTCAGCATAGACATAATTCACCTGTAGTGTTAGTTCTATGTGTACCGCCTAAAGGAAAATTTGACAGCACTGAAAAGCAAAACATTTTCGGTTATTAACCCTTCCATGGGAACTGAGGAAGGATTACTACCCGAAAATGTTTTGATATGAGCCTTTTTGGACTGTTTGGATGAGTGTGGACCTTTTTGGTTTTTTTTACTATTTTAGTAAACACAAATGAGGAAATTACTTAGCAGCTAATAATGTTTTGTCAGATTACATATATTTTCTAGATTTTCTTTCCCTCGATGATTTTAATCAAAGTGGTTATCACTTTATTAAAGGTCCATTCTGTGATATAGGAGCTGGCTAATCATATTATAGAACTGGACAATGGCAGCTAGGGTAGTAAACTAAATTTTAAAGGGTTAGTTCACCCCAAAATTCTGTCATTAATTACTCACCCTCATGTTGTTCTAAACCCATAAGACACACAAATTAAGATATTTATTTAATGATATCAGAGAGCCACCTGACCCTCCATAGACAGCAATACAACTGAAATTATCCAGAAACCTAGCAAAAACATAGTTAAAACAGTCCATTTGACATCAGTGTATAAACCTCACTTTTGCATTGCTAAGAGAATACGTTTTTACGCAAATAAAACAAAAATGACATCATTTTACCCTTCTCCCATGACTTACGTCTTCCGCCATTTTAGAGTATCTCAAAGCGCCGCGTACTCAAGCTTTAATGTATTTGACGTAATCAGCCTTGTTTACATCTGGGTTAAAGAACGTGTAATTTGCGTCTGTTTGCGCCTAAAAGAAAGCATATGCTTACACAGTTATGTTCTCTAAAATGGCAGAAGACGTAGGTCAAGAGAAGAATGGTTGAGTATATGATGTTATTTTTGTTTTCTTATAAACGTCTCATGACCTTTACGACCTGTGACTTAATAATTAAAGGCTCATCTACAGATGTTCTGCAATCAATGACACAGTTTACTATTATTAATATTTACTATTATTATAATTACTTATATATATATAATTATTATAATATTATTATTAATTTCTTATATAATTAATTAAACATAATAGGTAATTTTAATAAGTCCATTCATTGATTATCAGTCATAACATGGAAATATTTTATTTATTGGCATCAAACTCCAATTAGTGCATAACCATTTTCTGTCTTACTGTGTTCTCGTCCACCAGACAAAATTCATCTCCACACAAAATTCATGAAGTGCATCCTGAATATAAGTGCATTGGCTGTACCTGCTAAAACAAAATAGTAAATTGGTGACTTTGTTTACATGAACTGTTCATTAGTTGCTCTTCCTCTTAGAGCCCCTTGTTTTCAGTATTGTAGTTTAATTGCCAGTAATGGCGTTTTTATCAGGGAGGTCAATTGTACAAGGGCATCAGAGAACACCCATAATCTGCTCTCCCAGGCTAATTACCCCATCCACCGAGTACATTCTAGAGCTCTTTAGAGTCTCTCTGCCTATCAGACGATTGCTCAAAATAGTCTTTAGGTCAAACATTGTGCATGAAACACAGAACCCTGTCTTTGAATAAGTTATCGGCCACGGAAAATGTTTACAAGCTTATGACCTCTTAGCTGCTCACCATCATTTTTAGCCCACATTGTTTGTCAGGTACTATTATTATAAAGTAAGTTGCATCATTTTTGCCAAACGAAACCCATGGGAGTGCAGTCAAGACATCATGCAAACCCTTTGGGTCTGGTGAGTGTGTCTTTGCCACTTCCTGTATGTCCTGTTAGTGGTTACTTGCATATTCCCTTAGGAATGGAATGTGAAAGCAGGCATGCTCACGCAGCTTTGGATTTTAGAGTCCAGTTCACACTTTGAGTGTGAATCAGATCAACTTTATTGATTATCGCTGATCTGAGAACTTACTTACATACTCTCAGAAAAAAGAGCAAAAGCTGTTACGAGGGCTGTACTTTTTCAAAAGGATGCAAACATGAATTTATACACTTAACTCTTTCAAAAGGTATTTTGTACCTTATTATGCATAATAAAGGTACAAAATACCTTTTGAAAGATTTTGTCACAGTGATAGCTTTGTAACTTTTTGTGAGAATGTATTTGTGCTTTGTACTTCATGTCATAGTAGGTATCAAAGAGTGTTTTTGTTTATTTATCTATTTTTTACATACTGTCTTGGCTTAAAATGGATATACAGAAATGTGTGTTTACCTGCAGAACAGAGTTGATTCAAAAGCTGCACATGCAATCAAAACGGCTTCATCACTGACAAATGATAAACAACATTTGTCTCTCTAATTACAGTGTGAGAAACATTTAAAAATGAGCTGGGGTGTCGTAATAAATCGCAAACTTTAAACAATCTTTAAACAAACCTGTTTGAATTGCTTGTTCTCCAGTAAAAATATTCTATAGTGGCACCCCTGCTAGATATGCTAACAATTAATCGAAGATCAGTTAACTGTCAAGAATAATTTCATCGATGTCGGGTCACGATAATCTATTGTTAATTTTGTTCTCTTAAATTCAAACTAAAAATGTTAGTACAACATGGCCACAGTTTAATTAAAATAAGGAAAGAAATAAACAAAGTGGGGAGAACTTCTGCAAGAGATTTTTTGTTTGTTGTTTGTTTGTTTGTTTTCTTTTAGTTTGAATATAGCTCAGTATTTACTGTACACTGAATCCAAAAGCTGAATAATCAATTATTAAATGGTGAAATAATTTACATAATAATTTGTTTTACTCACACCCAGGAGCGTGTTACAAGCCATGAAGAATCAGCAACTGACTGCAAACAAATACAATCATTGCACTACAATGCACAATAACAGGAACATTGCTCAGATCTGATGTCTGACATAGATTGTCTTGAAATGTATTATTGAAGCAGTGCTGTAGCAGCTGTACTGGTGGTACTTTAACTTCTCCAAGAGTGTTTCAATGCGTTGACTGTTAGCATGCTAAGGGCACAGCACAATAAACACAAAGCTAAAATTAAGCTGCAGAAGATAGTATGTGTTGTGTGGTATTTGCTATTACAATCATAGTCACAAGCACATGGAGGGGGTTAAGCAGATGACTCTTAACTGAGAGAATTGTGGGTAAGGAAGGGCTGAGCCCCTTTAGGACTGAGAAAGAGAAGCTACAGAATATAGCAGCAGATGGAGAGAGCTTCTCTTCTTGCCTGAAGTCGACTGCTCCCTGATGCTGTACACAAGCACTGACTCCCAAAGGAACAGCTGTCAATAGCCATTAAAGTGCAAGCCTATCAGTTTTCAGTATTACAGTGGCATGATGGAGTCGTTCTTGACAGTAATGGTCTTGATGATCATGGGCAGAAATCAGAAAAAGATTTTGTCTGAATGGCTTGAGAATTGCAGAGATAATGCATTATTAGCCGATCAGATGCTTTTCTTTAGATCGGAGGCAAAGATCTATACTACAGCTTACAGTATCATATATCACATCTCCTTAGATCTGGCCTCTTATGGGCTCTTTATGTCCTAATGTAACCTCCCCCTTTTAAGACCGTTGCATCACAAAAAAAGCCTCTGTCATTGTGTCTGGCAATCATTAATGAATCTCCAGGGGAACTGCTAACATCAGACAGGAGGTGTTGCCCCAGGCTGTGGTCAGGACTGATTCTCTCCCTTCTGATTCTATACTTCTGTCGCTCCTTTCCCTCCCCCTGTTATTTAGCTACATGAAACAACAGGGGTGTGAACCTGTGTTTACGTATTTGGAGATGTTTCAGATTTTCCAATAACATAGCAATTACATAAAATAGCATAACATAAGCATCTACCCTCAGAACTAAAGGTACAAAAACATATCATGGGAGCGGTACCTTTTCAAAAGGTACAAGTTTGTACCTAAAGAGTCCATTTTGGTATTATCATATTAGAACCTAACAGGTACAAAAGCGTAACTTTTAAAAAGGTACTGCCCCAGTGACAGCTTTTCTACCTTTATGTCTGAGTGTATTATAAAATAAAAGTTTCCATTAAAAATCTATTATCGATTAAAACTTGGATAAAATAGATTATTAATTATTTAATTGTTAATTAGGGCTAGGGTTACATATTGTCATGTCATAAAATCTTCTTATTTAACTCCAGTTGGATATAACTGAAGATATGATGGATTTAGTTCATTCAGTAAAGGGTGTTTTTGTACAGTGTTTCTTTCACCTTTGGTTCAGTGTTTGATATTCATTCATTTAACCCCTGGTCTGTTGGATCTTATCTGGGTCTTGAGAGGTCAGATGTATGGATGGCATCATAGCAAGGGGCTTTGTTACCAGGCAGATCTCTTCGCTCTGTGGAGACAGATGAGGGTGATTATTCTATTAAGAATTGGCCAGCGCTCCATGTGGAAAGTAAATGTGAGAATAAGCAAACCAGTAACACCTGTCCAGAAGTGACAGACAATAAGAACACAACAAATGTGATTTGACTGTTAAATGGAATGCTAAAAAGCCAAAGAGCTATTCGGTTTTAGAGTAAGGGTTCCCACGCATCCTTGAAATCCTTGAAATTCAGAAAATTTAGGAAAATACTGGAAGATAAGCTATAATTAGCTAATTAACTAATTTGTTATCTAATCTGCCATTTATTTGTCTTCAGTAGGCTTTTTTGCTTATGTTTGTTAGGTGGCCCTTGAAAAGTACACACAAATTTGCTTTTATGAAAACACAATATAAATCTGTTTTAAGTTGTAAAAAAAAAAATGTTTAGTTAAACCTTACTGCCTGTTTATTTGTAACTAATTGTGAAATGTATTATTCTATTGTTTCAGTAAATTCTTCAACAGAGTTTGATAATGCAGATTGGTGTAATGATATTTACTTCCATAAGATATTTAATGGTTTTTAAAGATGTTTCTTATATGCATCAAGGCTGCATTTATTAGATTAAAATTCCAGAAAAAAATAATATTGTGAATTATTATTTCAATTTAAAATAACTGTTTTCTGTGTGAATATATTTTATTCTTGGGATACAAAGCATCATTACTCCAGTCTTCAGTGTCACTTTCAGTCCTTTCAGAAATCGTTCTAATATGCTGATTTATTACTAGAATTCTCAATGTTGGAAACAGTTGTGCAGCCAAATATATTTTTGGGAACCTGTGATTTATTTTTTTTTTTTTTTGTTTATTTTTTTTTTTTTCAGGATTTTTTGCTGAATAACAAGTAAAAAACAACATTTTTTTTCACCAAATATAAAAATTTCTAAAATGCAAATCTATGCTTTGACTTTTTTGTTCATTTAATAGATCCTTGGTTAATAAAAGTATTCAGTTCTTTCAAAGAAGAAAGAATAAAAATGTTGTGATCCCAAACTTTTGAACAGCAGTGAAACGGTCAACTACTGTAGCAGTAGTTTTGAACATTACTATCCATTTTAAATAAATGCTTCTCTTTTTAATATTTTAATGATCAAAGAATCTATTAATCTAAAACTATTAAGCAGCTCAACTGTTTCCAACATTGATAATAAAAAAATCAGCATATTAGAATGATTTCTGAAAGGATCATGTGACACTGAAGACTGGAGTAATGATGCTCTGTATCACAGGAATAAACTACATTTTAAAATGTATTCACACAGAAAACATTAAATTGAAATAATATTTCACAATATTAATTTTTTTTCTGGATTTTTACTCTAATAAATGCAGCCTTGATGAGCATAAGGAACATCTTTCAAAACCATGAAATATCTTACGGACCCCAAATTTTTGAAATGTAGTGTATGTATAATAATTTCTGCTGTGAATGGGATGAAATAGTATGCAATAACATGTTTTTGGTTAGAGTAGTAAATGAATAACTATTAGCAAGTGCAAGACTGAAAGTACATATGCATGGTAGTAGTTTTCTAAAAATGACCTAGTACCAAAAAAAAAGAAATAATGACATTATGAATGAATTAAATTTTCATTTATCATGATTTCACAAACATATGCATGGCCAGATAAAAGATCATTTTATAGTCCTTCCACATCTTCTGCTTCCTGTGCTATACAGCACACGAGTGCGGTAGCATTAATCCATAGCTATTTTTTCAAGGTCACAGAGCCCTCAGGTTTTACAACATGTGCACATTCATCTTTTCAAATATCTTACATACGTGCCACCAAGGTGATCAAGTACCTCTTAGCACTGGATCAAATGAATATATTAGTTTTCACAATCATGTAGCCTAAGGATCAAAGCCAGACCAGTATTTTTATTCACTTGAAGTGTGGCATTGCCTTTCTGTGATGCATGTCTGGTGTCTCAAGTGCCATCTAATATGTGTTGCCTGAGCTCCATCACAACCATATCAAATGAGAATGGGTGACATTTTTGTTACACAGAACATTAGAAAGCAATATTATGACTATCACATCCATATGTGAATGACTAGAAGCAGGAAATAGAAAGCTTGGCAGTTGACTGGTCGTTTAAACTGATGGGTGGTGCTGTAGGCGTGTACTGAGATCTCCACAGGGGTTTGTGATGAACTGATAAGTGAGAAGAAGTCCGTTATCTGAACGGTGAACAACAATGGTGATTAAGCCTTGTACTCTATATAATTTAGTCTAACTAAGCTAACTTTTAGGAATCTTTTAGGAATCTTTGTTTAATCTTTAGTATATATATGTATGTATATATATATGTATATGTGTGTAAAATACTGTTTTATATACTGTTTGGTAAGTAAAAAGATAGAATTATCTATGATGTATCTATGATACATATTATGATGCATATCATGATATGTGTCATGAAAAGCACTATACAAATATATTTGAATTGAATTGAATTGAATTGAATTACTGCTAACCTTTTACTTACCCATATCTATGTCCTATCATACGTTTTCCTTGTTAAATTAAAAAGTTACGGTCATGAAATTACCAGATGTGATGTTTCGTAGTGATTAAATAGAGGACTCCACCAACTATTGTGAGTTTTCTGTTATGTATCAAGTGCACATTTAACTGAAAATAGTAATAAATCAAATGAAATAAGCCAAACCATCAGCAGCAATTGTACTAGAGAAGAGATTTAAGACAGATAATATTTCTGTACTGTATCAAGTGTACACATTAACATTAACTGTAAATAGAAATAGAGTAATAAAGTGGAAGTGGTAATAAAAGATCAAAATTATCACCAGCAACTGTGTGTTCGTGTGAGAAAGAAAACAAATCTAAAAGAGACGTAAGAGAGGAGTAGAATGGAAGTGTTAAGAATTTACTGATGAGTTTCTGAGATGCGTACATTTTGGGTGCACAATATATGATGACTTGCTCTCTCGCATCTCCTTGCGACATTCAGCAGTTTTCAGTCCAAAATGGCGGCAGCATCTCTGCAGCGCCATCTATAGACTATTGCCCTTATTACTACAACGTTTTGCCTATTGGTCTTCTATACCCTTAGGTTTAACCTAGTAATCTAGGCCGGAAGTTGAAATTTTGCAGGTTCAAACCTCATAAGGAGTGATCTTTTAAAGGGGACAGAAGAAACACAGTTTCACCCAATTTCATATTAATCTTGAATATCTATTGAGTGATACTTCATCCTTCATATCTCCAAAA
Source organism: Enteromius paludinosus (assembly GCA_032361165.1). Classification (NCBI taxonomy): domain Eukaryota; kingdom Metazoa; phylum Chordata; class Actinopteri; order Cypriniformes; family Cyprinidae; genus Enteromius; species Enteromius paludinosus. The sequence goes on along the minus strand of JAUMHQ010000045.1, from coordinate 4,650,090 downwards.
AGTGTTTAGTTATGTCAAATTCAGAATAGAAAGATACAGCTTTATGATTCTCTCCAAAAAACAGCTGAGCTCCTGGAGGCATGCCGTGTTAGTGGAACTACAGATTGACAAGCACTTGTGGTGACGAGACTTGCTGTCTCGTGTTTGTGTCTGCTGGATTTGGGTATCGATTCACTGATCCATCACAGTTTCTTAATCTCATCAGTTAATCTCTGTTTGTGGTATTTGGTCATGGTGAGAACAACAGTGTTCACAAAGGAGATTAGTTTGGACTGCTGAGGAAATGCCCTAAATGATGTCCCTCTGGCCTAATTCAAGGGTCTGAGAGGATTGTGAAGCGTTGATAAACTGTTGCTGGAGCAATACGTGTAAGTGTTTAGACAGTCCCACATGAGGATGTAGAAAGATATATCTGTTCATGCATAGTATGTCTGTACTCCCAGAGCTGAGCTAATGACTTTCTGAGGATATTGATAAGCTGGCCAGAAACAGTGCAACCCAGGCACATGAAAAATACTGTTTGCTTTACATTGCTTATTGCATGTTGTGCTGTGGTTTCAAAGTATAATATGTCCAGTGAGGGCCATGTGTCATGAGGCAATTTCTCTTTTTACCTTGTTCTTATACCACTTTGAGATTTTTGTCAAAGACTTGTTTCATGTACCCAAGCACTCTACATCACATAAACAGTAAGTTTACTACATAAGAAAACCAGTACATGGAGCTGAATATGTGATGTCTATTCTACTTGCAACCATGTGAAAATTTTGTCTTTGACATTCTGCCCTTTAATCATAATTTTAAAAAGGAACCAAAAATGTATTGGTGTTTCTGTGTAGGAAATATAATTTGTTGCACATTACAGAAAATTGTTGTTATCCATGATGTGTCCCAATAAATGCTATTCATTCTGTGGTTAGACAACAGTAAGACTCCAAAAAGATGAAGGATCGATACAGCAGTGTGTTATAAAGCATAAATGTGCGTTATCTCTACTGTCCAATTGAAGCAGTTGTATCAAGATGATCTGCTTAAAGAGATTTCTGTGTAAGATGTCACCTCACCTGTCTTAAGTCTCTTAAGCCCTGGCCTTTGTTGTAACCAGCTTTCACACACTGACCTAGGAAAAGAAAGAACGGCTGTTCCCCCACCCAGAGTTCCCTCAGAAAGACTGAGAGCAAGTGAATTATGCAGCTTTGCAGAGTTAATACCGTATTAATGCAGTTTAGTTTGACAGATGCTGATAAAGTCTCAAAATCTGTCTACATTAATCCACATACAGTAGAACCATCTGATTGACTTGTAAAGTTACCCAACCTCAGTCTTTTATGAAATTTAGGGATGCAGAGCATATTAGTAAGGCCACTGCAAAGCGGCAAGGAAAGTGTGCCTCACACTCACCCTCTTTTTGTGTAGTTTTTTTGAGCCCAAATATTCAAGTATAGTATTTTCGAAAAATGCCCATCTCTGTGAAAATCAGCTGTGCTGCTTAATATTTTTTGTGGTAACCATGCTACATTTATTGTCATTTGTAATGTTATAAATAGCTGATTAATGTAATGCATTCTGGATGAATAGAATTGTAAATGTCTCTACAAATCTCTTACTGACTCAAAACTACTACTTTTTATTGCCATCATTCATGTTTTTTTTTTCTCTATCTCTCTCTTCTAATTACAGAGTGCAGCTGCAGCACCCAGTCCAGTCCTAGGCAACATGCCTCCCAGTGACAGCATTCCAGGTGGACCCATGCCCCCCGGATTCTTTCAGGTGGGTCATTTTCCTCCTCAACCTCTCCATAAACCATCCGTAACAATCTAACTGCAAGCCCTCAGCTGTACAGACACGTGCCGCTGGTTCACAGAGAAACTATTATGCCACGGTCACTGGTCATATGCCAAGCTGGGTGTCTGCAGGGAACCAGTCTGATTGCGACCATTAGCCACTAATGGCGGGCAGGGATATGTGCACTCTCTACTCTGAGAGTGGTCCTGCCGTTGCCCTGTTGAGTATCACTAAATGTGTTGGTGGGATGTACCTTCAGCAGTGGAGTTAACGCATTATCACTCAGAAGCTTTCTGAGAGAATGACTCATCATAATATCATAGCGAGTTCTAGGAAAATATTTATAGATGAAAAGATGTTTTATAATTATATTTTCTAAGGAAGCATATGGATAAATGTTTGTCAGACCAGATGGAGTCATGACATCCCAAGAGCTTTTGTGGGAATGCCGCAAGTCGTGAAACATGTATCATTTTATATGCAGAAAATTGTTTAACTTTTGTGTCTGGTCTTTTAGACTAAGGTTAAACCCCATTGCCCTCTAGTGGTGACGAGGATTTTTAAAAACCAACTTAGTATCATTCTTTTCTTTTTCTGTAAAAATATTGAAACATCCTTAAAACCTTCTTCTTTCTTCTTGAGAAGCAAAGTCATGTAAATGAATAGGAAAGAAATATATTATTACAGAAAATCAGTTCTAGACCATTAATACTGTGAGGATTACAGGACTACACTGCAAAAAATGATGTCTAAGACAAGATTTTTTGTCTTATTTCCAGCCAAAATATCTAAACATTCTCAAATCAAGAAGGATTTTCTAGACAAGAAACAATTACTGTCTTGTTTTCATTAAAAACAAGCTAAAATTAAGTGAGTTTTTACATGAAACAAGCAAAATAATCTGCCAATGGTGTAAGCAAAATAATCTTGTTTTCTGTTTGAAATAAGAATATGTTGCTTACCCCATTGGCAGATTATTTTCCTTATTCTAAGCAAAAAGTTACTTAATTTTAGCTTGCTTCTTCTAAAAGCAAGACAGTAATTTTGTCTTGTCAAGAAAATTCTTCTTGATTTCAGAATTTTTAGATATTTTGGCTGGAAACAAGACAAAAAATTGTCTTAGAAAGCATTTTTTGCAGTGTATGATTCACATAATGTCTTGAAATGTTTATCAACCAATCAAAATAATATTATAAGATATTATTACAATTTAAAATAATTATTTTTGTTTGAATATATTTACATTTATTATTTATATATATATTTTTTATTATTATGTAATGTAATTATTAAGGTGTAAAGCTGAATTTTCAGCAGCCAGTTATTCATTGTGACATGATCCTACAGATATTATTTTAATCTTATGATTTGATTCTAAAAACATTTTACACCTGTCAAAGTTGAAGACCACTGTGCCGCTTAATATTTTTGCATAAACCTTGATGAAAATTTCTCAGGATTTTTTGCTCAATAGAAAGTTCAAAAGAACACATAAACCTTTTTAACTGTCACATTGGATTATTTAATGTATGAATTTGTAAGTATGTATGTATATACTTACGTACATACGTATGTACAGTGAGGTCAACAAGTATTTGATCACCCTGTAATTTTGCGAGTGCTCTTACTTAGAAATCATGGAGGGGTCTACAATTTTTAGCATAGGTGCATTTCCACTGTGAGAGACAGAATCTGAAAAGAAAAATTATATGATTTTTTTTAACAATTTATTTGGTAAATTACTGTGTCAAATTAGTATTTGATAACTTGCTTATCAGACAGATTTCTGACCCTCAAAGACCTGTTATTTTGCTTTTAAATTGTACAACTACACTCTGCTCATGATTCTAAATTAGTAGCACCTGTTTGAGGTCGTTGGCTGTCAGAAAGACACCTGTGCACCCCACAATCAGCCAAAGTCTAACGCTGCGTCCGAAATCGCTTACTTCCCTACTATATAGTACGTGAAAAACAGTATGCGAGGCGAGTAGTATGTCCGA
>JAUMHQ010000045.1:4618201-4631230 GCA_032361165.1 Enteromius paludinosus | reverse complement strand
CTATGCTTGAAAACTTGTCTACCTAACTTATAATTTTAAATTGAGTTAACATTTTGCAAGTTGGATTTTTTACAGTGTATGGCCCATTATAATATTTATTGCAGAGGCAGTCAGGTTTAAAATTTTCAGTGCTTTTCCTATATTTTGTGACTCCTTGTTATGGATAATTAAGGGAATTTGGCCTTTGTGTTGTTCCTCATATGCATAATCATGGCTGGACAATTTTGTGCTTCTATTCACCCAAGTAAAATATGAATGGGAATAACAATTGTGGCCAACATATCTTGGAGAAAAACATTTATTTATTATATCATGAGATTTTAATATTAAAAATAATGCATTTTCTCCCCAAAACATCACCAGCTGTACACTGCTTGTAATACATGTGGTCATCTGTGTGCCTCTTTCTCTTATCAACTTAAAACACACCACTTGTTCCATGTGCACGATACACTCATTAACTTTTCATGCCTTTCTCTCCAAACAGTGTATTGACAAGCCACCTGTGTGCATTTGATAGTCCTCATTAAAATTTAATCAGAGAGCCAAAGAGTGGACCACCTATCCAATTGCCCATGAACGAGAGGCCACAGAATGAGGAGCTTTAATATTACTTCTGCTCTCTGAACACTGCAGGACAGTATGTACAGAAGAACTTAAACACTGCATACTACAAGAAACAACATGGTTTTAAGGATGGCTGTCTTCATTCATGTTTTGTTCATTGCTGGAAAAGTCACCTCCAAAAAAGGTAGGACGGCTTCCTATCTCATGGGTGAAAGTGTACACCTTATGAATGTTGTATCATTGTAAACACCTCAGTTCTTCTGTAAGTTTGTATGGCCGATTCCTAAATTTCATTATGTGATTGTTTTTAATGTCTCTGCATTTAGCTTGAACACAAGTAATTTCAGTACGAGTACTTATAAAGTGGAGACCTTGAATACAATTTAGATTTTTAAGTTGCTCCACATAATATGTATTCTACTGTTTAAAACTGATTCAACTGTACACTGTAAAATATATACTGTACATATTTACAGTAAAAAAAAAAACTATCTGTGGTTGCCAGAACTATACCCTTTAAATATAGTATCAATATTTTGCATTTTACAGATTGAACTTAAATTTAGAGTAAAAACATATATTGAATTATCTCAAGTAATATTAAACTACTAAAATCAGTTTTGTACCTTTATTATTAGTAATCAAAGCTAATCACAAGTAGATGAGTGCACAGTATCATGGTAACAAACAGGACACTAAAATAATGCAGTTAACATTAATTTATCAACATAAGATGTAACACAAAACCCTACACATAACTGATAAGCATAAAACTAGGAAGAAACATACCTCTTATATTCACTTCCAAAATTGTAAATATAGCAGTGTTTCAGTATAAAATTACATGAAATGTCCAATTAGATCTGTAGTCTTTCACTACAAACTATAAGAGAAGTTACCATAGCATTTTTCTTACAGTATAATATGTTTACAGGTGTTAAATGTGGAGGAATCCTCTCTGCAAGCAGCGGCAATGTGTCAAGCCCTAATTTTCCAGGCTTTTACCCTTATAACACTGAATGCACTTGGTTGATAGTGGTCTCTGAAGGCTCTTCCGTTCTGTTAACCTTTCATCACTTTGAGCTGGAATACCACACAGACTGTGCTTATGACTACATCAAGATATACAACGGCATCTCAGAGGATGAAGGCAACCTTCTGGGTAAATTCTGTGGAAATGTGTCTCCTCCTCAGTTCAGCTCATCCTGGAACGTCATGTCCATCATCTTTCATTCAGATCGGCATGTTGCACGCAAGGGTTTCTCGGTTGGCTATAGGAAAGGTGAGGAGTGTGCAATTTCAATTAATATGCAGTTGTTTACAGCAAACAATAAATTCCACTTGTCCCTTTGTGTGTAAAAATAAGCAAATATTGTGTTTACTGCAGTCCTTTTAAAGTCTATGGGGCAAAATATTGCACAGAGATAAACGTTACAATAAACCTTGTCTCAGTAGTATTGCCACAAAACTTCAACAGTAAATGTAATGTGATTAAATTGCTTACTAACTTTGTTATATCTAGTCTTTCAACTGTCATGACCTAACCCTCATTAAAAAAGATTAGTATAGCACATACTATTTTATGGTTTTAAACTATTTAATTAAATTAGTGGATTTAATTAAATTCATTTGAACATATAACTCACGAAGACTGAAACTTACATCTTTTTATACATTAACACAATATAAATGTTACATTCATTTTGCTTGACCTTAAAATTCTTAAGATTTCTGGACTTAAACACATGCCCCTGGTTTCACAGACAAGGCTTAAGCTTAGTCCTAGATATAAACTGTAAGTCTGATCTGTCTTAACTGAAAGAAACTTGCACTGACTAATCTTAACTGTCAGTGCTTTTGTTTTAAGATGCACAACAGTAATGCTTTTTCTAAGGCATGGTTATAAAAACTGCTTAAATGGGTTTCACTTTATTTTGATGGTCCCTTTAACGTTTCTGTTGATTATTAGTAACATTGCACCTATATATCTACTAACTCTCAATAGAGTGCTTGCAGAGTATTAATAGACTGGTAGGGTTAGGGTTAGAATAAGTAGATATGTACTTGCAAAATTACTTATAGTCAGTAGCTCTAGTCTTTTAGGAGACCATCACAATAAAGAGTTAGCAGATATTACTTAGAGAGTGTACTAATATTCTAATGAGAGTCAGTTGACATGTAGGTGAAAAGCTACTTATTGTCAACAGACTGTTCAAAAGGGACCATCAAAATAAAGTGTTACCCTTAAATGCCCTAATTAATCTATGGCCTAATCCTGGTTTAGGCTAAGCCCTGTCTATGAAACCGTGCCTTAATAATCAAAACTATATTTTTTTAAATTATGTGTTTCACAAGTTTGGTTTCCATATTTTAAAATATATATATATTATTTGGTTTTAGTAAGGGTTAAGGTCAGTAAATCCACTAACATAAATTATGTCTATAGCACAAATATATAAGCTGCAAATTTGTACTTTTAAAGCCTCCAGAATACCTTTTTAGTTCAAACTAAGTACAAAAAAAGTAATGAATTTTAAATGACAGCATGCAATATGACAGGTTTTGTTATAAATTGCAACTAATGTAAAAATAAAAATTAATTTATAATCAACTTAATTTGTTCTTTTCTCAAAATCAAGATATGTGTGGTGGGGTTTTGACCGGTCTATCGGGGGTCATCTCAAGCCCAGGTTATCCACTGGAGTACAACAACAATGCAGATTGCTCCTGGACTGTACATGTGTCCAATCAGAGTGTAGTGAGCCTGGTGTTTCTCGACTTCCAGTTGGAAAACAATGAGGGGTGCAATTTCGACTATGTGGCTCTCTTTGATGGCCCCTCTGTTAAACATCATCATCTGGGTAATTACTGTGGTAATGAGAGACCTCCCAACACCATCACCACTTCAAACCATCTACTTGTGGTCTTCAAATCTGACTTTAATATTGGTGGGAGAGGTTTTAAAGCATACTACTATTCAGGTGAGACACGTTGTTAAACAAGACATTATCACAATAAAATAAAATGTAAAATGCATATTCCTTGAAATTCCTGTTTTTAAAGGAGAGTGCCAGCAAATTCTCAAAAATATCAGTGGGAACTTTACTAGCCCTCACTACCCGAACATCTACCCCAACAACATCAACTGTCACTGGACAATAACTTTAGCAGCTGGCTACAGGATTAAGCTATTTCTCCCCTTTCTGGAGCTTGAGGATCGAAACAGCCTGACTGACATGTGCGACTATGACTCAGTGTCTGTGTATGATGGGGGCAGCGATACAGACACTCTGTTGAGTCAGTGGTGTGGCAATGAACAGCCTCCATCTTTGACCTCTAAGGGGAATAAACTATTGGTTGTTCTCAGCACTGATCGGAACTATGCCTTTAAGGGATTCACAGCCTCCTATATTGGAGGTGAGTGCTCACTTAAAACTTATTGTGAATTCTCACACAGACAAGTGTGTAGCATTTCCCACAAGACTATTGTGACAGCTCTGTTTTTTTTTAAAGTGTAGATTTAAGGCCAATTTTTGCAATCTACATTAAGGACTTTTATAAAAAAATGCCAGGTTACACTTTATCTCAGGGGTCACCAAGTTTGGTCCTGGGGTTCCTGCAAAGTTTAGCTCCAACCCTTATCAAACACACCTGAAGCAGCGAATCAAGGTCTTACTAGGTATACTTGAAGCTTCAAGGCAGGTTTGTTGAGACAAGTTCGAGTTAAACTCTGTAGGACATCAGCCCTCCAGAATTAAGTTTGATGACCCCTGGATTATTTTGATAGTCCAGTCCAAAGACATTTTACTAACTATAAGTAACCACATGCCAACTAATTTTCATTAATTGCAACTACATGTCCGTTAACTCTCAGAGTGTTAGGGTAGGGTTAGTAGAATAAGTTAACATATAGTTCCTCAGTAAGAATGTTGTGGACCCCTCAAAATGAAGTGTTAGAAGATATTAAGCAGACAGTCAACTAATACTCTAATGACTGCCAGTTGACATGTACAGGATGGGCCATTTATATGGATACACCTTAATGGGAATGGGAATGGTTGGTGCTATTAACTTCTTGTTTGTGGCACATTAGTATATGTGAGGGGGGAAACTATATGAGTAAGTATATGAGATGGGTGGTGACCATGGTGGTCATTTTATTAAGGTGTATCCATTTAAATGGCCCACCCTGTAGTTGTCAACTAGTGAAAAGTGGACTATCAAAATAAAGTGTTAGCAAAAGTCATTTAAAGCCAATTACTAAATACCAGTGAAAAGTAATTAATAGTCTGTGTGAACACCTTTTATAAGACTAATTTCAAAGTCTCATTTAAAAACAATTACATTGTTTGGCAAAAGAGAATTGCATTTGTTCCCCAAAAGTAAAAATAGAATTGTTACATTCTTCACGTGATTATTGTAAACTTCACATTAATCTTAACTTGGATATGTTATTGTTGCCTTTGGGTCTGGCAGTGGTGCCGGTCAATGTAAGCTGCACCCGAACTGAGTTTCAGATTCAGATCTCCAGAGAGGCTTTGCCCCAGCTGGACCGTGAGAACATTTATCTTGGGAATCCATCCTGTTCGGCCCAGCTGACAGAAACATCCTACAAAATTCTGGCCCGTTTTGTCAACTGTGGAACTGCTGGACAGGTATATAAGACAAAGAGACACTCATGCAGTGATTTCTTGGCATACCACACTTAAACATCTCTACTACCCCACACCTTTTTCATTGACAGTCTTAGATTTAGGTCTAATTCAGTGACTGATGTTAGCAAATATCTGAATATCAGCTTTAAGATGTAATATGGTTTTAAAATTAAAATGAATGTTGCCTTATATTTTTTGATCTTCTGTAGAAACGTCAAAACATCACCATGCTGGTGAACTCGCTTTATATTAACTACTCCGATGGACCGCAGCAAAATATTCAGGAGTATGAGGTGCAATGTGATGCCCAGAGGAAGGTGGCCATGGTCAACATCATATCAGTTGAGGAGCGTAACCGGCTCAATGAACTGGCCCGTCTGGCCAAGGAATCAAACAACAAGAATGTTGATAAAGAAAGTGAACCTCATGACACCAGTGATATCATCTTCATCAGCATCTGTGTTCTTGCTGTAATTCTCATGTTAATCGCTATTGTGTGGTTGGTGCTTCTATAGGTGTGCCACACAGCGTATATAATACAAGGACTTGATGCATCTCTATTTTTGTACTGTTTTGGAAAGAACAATCTGACAAATGCAATGTAAATAAAAGTCAAATGTTGTATTTAAAAACAAGACTGAAAGTTAAAAAGAGAGGAAAAAAAAAAAAGTTTCTTGAGGTCCCATTTTGACATTTTTCAATTCTTCAGTTTCTTTTTATGACTGCTTACAAATTTATTAACCAGTAGTTTGCCATCCATAACCTCTGCTCTCACATCAAGCCTATTTTTCAGTGCAAAGACAAGAGCCCTTACAGTCCTTCTGTATGCTCCACTAACAAGTCGAGAGCATTGATGAAACACTTCCCTCTCTATGTTTTCCACCAGTCCATGCTCCACCTGGAACATTAGAAAAATAATTATTATCTATGTACAATAAGAACTTATAGTACATTAATTTCACAGGTATATTTAATATGGGGTTCCTGAAGCATTTCTCAAGGTACATTCAAAGTAAACACGATATGTCAAAATGTTTTCTAAATGTATAAGTCTAGGAAGTGCACAATGAGTGGCATTAAAAACACTTATGTGTTTCACGTGCCACTCATTGTGCACTTCCTAGACTTGACCTTTGTGTGCCACGAACAACTTTTTTTGGATATGGGAATGGAAGCAAAAAAAATGTTTAGGTTTGAATAGCTCTGCTTTCAACCACAATATAAATTTAACAGCTAATGTTCTATGATTTGATCAAAATGAATTACATTTATGATTAAAAATAACAAATATCTGCCAACTGGCTCAAAGAAATCAATGGCTTATTTCAGTTTGGCAATTGACAGATATTTGTTCTCGTTTTCATTATAAGCTCACGTTATTTTTACCAATTACTCAGAAAAGAAGATTTCTCATTGGATGTCATTTTGCGTCTTTAGTAAATGAACTGGAAAACAGGACACAAACTGCAGAAGAACATCACTTTTTTTTATAGCACAGTTATTTCAACATTCTAGTGGTTGGGAACAGAGGTATTAAACGTTGAAGCTAATTCTTTATATAGCAATAAACTACTGAAAGCAAAGGTGGTTAAAAAATTGTAATGACGAGTTAGGATCAGTACCTTCAGCCCTGTGGCTTCAGACAGCAGTTTCTTTGCATTTCTTCTTAAACATTCTGTCTGTTTGTCACAGCGAACTTCTATAGTAGGTTTATTTGAATGTTTCTCAATGAAGGTCCTCCAGTGTTTATACACCTCCCCGGCTAGTGATTTGATTTCAGGATCTTCTGAGTGTTTGCGTAGGTTGTTAACTGTGTGTCCTGCAATGAGAAAGATGAATTTTCAATATTATTTGTTAGTGTGTGACTTTTTCTTCATCTTAATTTTGTTAGGGGAATGATTTTGGGCTCTAACCAGTGGCAGATGTTAGCAATTGACTATTGTTTATATCGATATCTATATATAAAGTTTTTGAAACGTCTCATAAAAAAAAAAAAAAAAGAGGAATATGACAAGAAAATAAAGGGTAAAAAAAAAAAAAGAACAATAAACTTTTACCTATTCTAGTAGTCTTCAGCACTTCTCTGGAAGGCATTTTCTTATCCAGCTCCTTCAAGGCTTCTATCATATTTTCTTTAGGCTGGCCAGGCAGTTCAAGGATTGATCTGTACCTTTCAATGTCTTCAATCACGACCACCCTCTGGAATAAATATAGACGCCTACATGAATAAAAACACATCTGTAGAAAAATGATGGGCAGGGTAAAATACCAATGACTTACCCGCAGAGACTCTAAGGTCGCTTGCTTGTAATTCCTCTCTTGTTTAGGTTCCTGTTTCACCATGCCTGCCTTTGGTAACCGCACTACAAATTTATCCATGATTAAAAACCTGATATGAAAGATAGTTTACTTACAGACGCTGTAGTTACAGTTAATTTTCACCGAATGTTACTGCATTGTACATCTGTGAACTGCAGCAATAAAATACAATAGCAAACTAAATTTTACTTCACACCGGAAGATTAAAAAAAAAAAAACGTTTCAATATAAAAGCCCTCTTGCAGCTACCCGTAATGGATAAAAAGCCAATGTAAAACGCAAAAAAAAAAAAATTAGGTTTCAAACTACTAATGCACAAAATAATAAAAATGTGTAATATATTGCAGCATTTTAGCAATGAGTGAAACGCCTTTTTAATAGCTCGATAATAAATTCTGATTAAGTTGTTTGACATGAAAAAATACTAAAAAATTGATTGTGTCATCAATACTGAAAAAAAAATTGCATTTTATATTATATTTATATTTATTTATATATATTTATTATATTTACTATCCCCATCAGTTTAACTGTTATTTTGTGAATTGTATTTGAACATTCGAATTATAATTAAAATTTTATTAGGGAATTTATTAGGGAATTTTTTATATGAAATGTCATTCAATATTACATTTATATAATCGATAGTTGTATATGAATATTTAACTGTGTTAAAGGTAAACTGCGCATTGTCTGAATTGGTGAAACTGCATTCTTGATCCAAATAGCATAGCCCGGTCACGTGATCTGCGTCTTGTTTTGGCGCGGGACTTAGAAGTCGTCGGGAAGAGAGACAGTTTAGCAAGTCAGAAGTTAGTGTATGTTTAAATATTCGCTGTTTCTTTTAGAAAATAAATAGGGTGACGATTTTAGTGTTGAATATCAAAATAAGCCCTTAAGTTAACTTGTTCGCGATAATCGTTTATATCAGTGCAGATAGTCTGCTGGGACAGAAAAACAAAAACAGGTGAGCTATTATGATATGTTCATTAATGTTACTCCAGTAACTTACGCCCTATTAGGTATATTAGGTTTTTTTCTTTTATAATTACTGCTTGTTTGTTTGTTAGTTAGCCTTGTTTGTATACAGTTCAGACAGTAATATGCCAGGTAAGCTGTAATTGAATAATAATGCTATTTAATGTCATCCAACAGCTTCCCATATTATATCTGCTGGATATTGTGGGATTAAATGGAAGCAGCTCAGACTGTCCAGAGGAGCACCCAAAAAAGTGTTGAAAAGGGCAGGGGCCAACGCAGAATTCCCAGTAAGTGAGACAATTTTTCAATATGGGGGAACCCTTGTGAGAAAGAAATGCATGTAATCATAATAATCAGTAAATGCAGCCATATGCTTTATTTAATACACTCTGATTGAATGCAGTTAGTTGCCCTACAGTTAGTTTTATGCTTGAATGCTTGTTTTGAATGCTTGTTTTGTGATATTTTTGTGATATTTTTAGATAACTTTTTATCAAAATAATTAAACCTACCTGATTCTCTTTTGTCTAGGGGATGTTGAGACAGACATTGCATACTTGTATGAAGTTCTGCCGCAGCTGTCTCAAGTCTTTCGTATCATTGATAAGATTGGAGAAGGTGTGCCATTATATTTCTTGCTGCTTGAATACTGTATGATTGGATATCTTTGAATGCCCTGAAATTCCTGTATTAAAGCCCTGAACACTTTTTCTTTTCTTTGCTGATTGGCAAACCTTTAAGAAACTCTATCATCATTACAGGTACTTTTAGCTCAGTTTATCTGGCAGAGGCACAGATGACAGACGGCTCAAAAAGGATGTTTGCATTAAAACACCTGATCCCTACCAGTCACCCTGTGCGTATAGCTGCTGAACTCCAGTGCCTGACTGTTGCTGGGTGAGTGATATTTGTCATATTTTGACCTATTACCATTTATTTTCAGATATTCAGGCATAGATACTTTGTGAGGAACAGTCTTTGTTTTTTTTAGTTACAGTAGAGGATTTCTGTATTATATGTCCTTCTCCAGGGGGAAAGATAATGTGATGGGAGTAACGTACTGCTTCAGGAAAGAGCATCACGTGGTCATTGTCATGCCTTACATGGAGCATCAAACCTTTGTGGTAAGTGTCAGCGCTATGTGCTTTTACACCAAATAATGATACACCATGAATTGCTTACCCAATACCCAAGATTTTACCCAAAAGTCTCAATTCCTTGTAGGATATTGTTGGCTCCTTGAGTTTTGAGGATGTGAGGCATTACATCTTTCACCTGCTCAAAGCTTTGAGACACATTCACAAGTTTGGCATCATCCACCGAGACATCAAACCAACTAATTTCCTATTCAATCGGAAAAAGAAGGAGTATGTATCTGATGTTCATGCCTCTGTGGTTCTAGTGTAGTCTCTTCCTGAAACGCATGCAATTGCCAGTTTGTTGCTTATTTAAGATAATGGTAACAGTTGCTTAAATGAGTGTTAGATGATCGCAAAGTGGGGGAAATTACCTTTAATATTGTTATCACCGGCTTGGTGCTGAATATTGAGGGGAAAAAAGGCTCACCCTTATGCTGTTTCAAACCTATTAGACTTTTGTTTGTCTTCAAAAAAAGCCTAATTTTTATTGAAATCTAAGATTCTTGCTCTCTTCTGCACTCAACTTGGATTAATCAATGAATATGGAATAAGTTTGCTATGACTTTTTAAGTTTTTGATTTATAGACATTTATACTTCTAAAAGTCTGTTTAGGTTTTGAATTTTGAAAATTTTAGGATGAAGGGGTTGTTACAATAACTACGTTACATGATCAGTTTAGAAAGAGGATAGGAGGGTAAGCATGCTGATTCCTATCTCTCATTTTCCTCAGGTATGCTCTTGTGGACTTTGGCCTGGCACAGGGCACGCCTGATACACAGATAGAACTACTGAAGGTGGTGAAATCAAAAGCTCATAAAGGTGGTGGGTCATCAAAGATGGTGGAGGAATTACTTGGGAAACAGAAACTTGTGCCTTTACCACCTAACACCAGAAACACTGCTCTTCAGTCCAGCACTAAAGCACCTGCTAAAAGACCATGCCCAGCTACACGCATTAAACACAGCAAGGTGTCTGCACTGGTTTCTTTGTTAAATAAAATAAGGTTTTATGATGACAGTTGAGTCAAATTAGAAAAATACTGTACTTCCGTTAGTTTACATACTTATATTGCTTTATTTTAAGAAATATGTCAAAACTCATGTCCTTCCTCTCAAAGGAACTGTTGGAACTTGATAATGCACCACGGTCTGTGTTTGGGGAGAAAAACATTAATGGCACAAACTCTCATAAACCTGGCACTGACAAAGTTGAGGTTAGCATCTATTTTCACAACGGTTGATTCTGACACTGTCTGAATAACTATAAGCTCTTCACCTGTCAAACTGTATTTCAGGGACAGCTTTCAAAACCAAAACGAGAGGAATTAATTCCACGCAAGATTGTTTCTTCAAAACACCGTTCAGTACCAGTGAGAACACCACTGAATCAGAGACTGAAAGCCCCCACTGAGAGTCAAAAACTCAAACCCCCCGCCGTCAGTCCGAGTCTCACCTGCAACTGCTACATGACTGACCGTGTCTGCAACATCTGTCTGTCCAGGTACGTGCTCTTAATTAAGTCATATAGTTATAGATTAAAATTTTTATGAAGCCTATTTTTAATCTTAATTGATAAGCACATTTTTTTGCTCTTATGTGACTTAGAGTGAACAGCACAAACCACATGGAATCTGATCTTTTAAATTCTGATTTGTGCCAATTCCATATGTGGTACTAAATCTAATTCAGGTTAGATGCTTTGCAGTGCAACCGCAGTGTGAATGGTCATGTCAGATACTTCAAAGAATAGACGGTAGATACTTAAAAAATTGTTCATACCCAAGGTTATCAACACAGTTGCAAAAGGTAGTCAGTGGAAGTACAGTGATATGTCAGAATTCAAGTATTACAGTGAAAAATCTATATACAAGAAAAACGTGAGGGCTTGAATCATATGCCTCAACTTCTGTCTTTTGTCACTTCCTTGGCTTTTTTTTTTTTTAATTTTTTTTTTTATTGGCCTGTGCATAACATAGCTGGCTTCTGCAGCATATAAATAAATGCATAATCACTTATGTCCTCCGAGTTTACTTCCGTAAACGGTGGATTTGGCACACGTGTTGCCAAATCCACAGTTTCACCCCAGAATTGGGCTACTTTTTCTACTGTTGCCACAGGTAGTTTTTCAACTTTGTGGTTTGACGCAACTCCACTAATGATGTTTACCCACTGAATGTGGTTGGACTAGTATTGAAAAGCAGTTGGGTGGATTTTTAGTGAAAATTTGGAAACCCTGTTCGTATCGTTCTTTTTCATTCGTCATTGTACTGCGTTGCATTGAATTAGTATTATTTTTTTTTCAGGATATGATTTCATGTCAGGCTTTACAGCATTAATTTAATAGTGGAAGTGAGTGAAGAAGGTTTTTTTCCCCAGGAAACAGCAGGTGGCTCCGAGGGCTGGAACCCCAGGTTTTAGGGCTCCTGAGGTCCTAACTAAGTGCCCTAACCAGGGAACAGGTAAGCTACCAAAAGACATCTTTATTTGTTCCTTATTGTTATTTGGGGTGTGTTTTTTTGTTTTGTTTTGTTTTTCCCCCAATGGTGTTTTCCATTTAGCTTCCAACTTTCTACTTGTAAAAGTACAATGCCAATTGATGTAGACTTCCAACATGAATGTACATGAAAGTAAACATCATGGCAGGTGTAGTCTGACAATGTGTTTTACGAGTCAATTTCTTGAGTTAAAATTGGACACAAATCAAGAAATCTGTGTTTGATATTCTGTGCCAATGTCATCATGGTTGTAATACAGAGTATATATATGAAGTAGATATCTTAACTTGGATTTTGATTCCAGGTGTTAAAAAGATGCATTAAGCACCGTTCTTGTCTGACTAAATTTTGCCTAAAATTTCACAAGGCAACAGTAAATGTGGCAGTACTTTCAGTGTGATGTACACTTCATAATGAGCTTGATTCTGTGTAGCTTATATTTCAAAAGATATATTATTTTCACAGATAATAACAATAATAGATTCTGACTAATGAAGCAACATCTCTCTGCAGCTATTGACATGTGGTCAGCAGGTGTCATATTGCTGTCACTACTGAGTGGGAGGTATCCATTCTTCAAAGCCAGTGATGATCTAATTGCTCTTACTCAGATTATGACCATCCGGGGATCTAGAGAGACAATAGAGGCTGCTAAGACGTTCGGTAAGTCATTGTCTACAGCAGGGGTAGGCAACGTCGGTCCTGGAGTGCCACTGTCCTGCAGAGTTTAGCTCCAACACTAATCAAACACACCTGAACAAGCTAATTAAGGTCCAAAGGATTACTAGGGCTCGAAGCAGGTGAGTTTTTTTGAGGGTTGGAGTGGCACTCCAGGGCCCGTATCCCTAAAGAATTTTTGCGCAAAAAGTGGCT
>JAUMHQ010000045.1:4577969-4600319 GCA_032361165.1 Enteromius paludinosus | reverse complement strand
GCAGGTGAGATTAATCAAGGTTGGAGCAAAACTTTGCAGGACAGTGGACCTCCAGGACCAGGATTGAGAAGCCCTGCCCTACATCTTACGATGGAGCATGTCAGTTTTTAATCCATTTAAAGATTTGAAACATTTTGATGCAGAAATAGAAAAGAAACTTATCATAAAAGAACTGATATTTTGTTTGTTTATTAATACTTGGCAAAGACAAAATCAGTTTGTTACAAAAAACTGGGAATTGTCATGAGCAACTGAAATCTCTTGACAGCTAAATTTCTTTAATCCATAGAACCACACAATATTCGAAATACCTTCTAATTCTACAAAGTGTCACATGTGCAAACAAACAGTCATAGAATGTTTTTGTCTTATTTTAGTCCATGTTGCGTTTCTTTGTGCCTCCTCAGATCTACTTTGCGCTGAAAGCCTTTGCCACAAAGTTCACATCCAAAAGGCTTGAATCCTGTGTGTTTTCTGCTGTGTGTGATGAGGTTTGAGCTCTGACTGAAAGCTTTGCCACACACTTGACACTTGTGGGGCTTTTCACCTGGAAAATATTTAAAGAATAGTTTGTCCTTTAGTCTCAGCAAAACGTTGACTCACATGGACAAACCATTTATCGCTGCACAAACAATATTTGTCAGAAAAAAAAATCTTATGTGTATTATTTTCATCAAAATATAAATTACCTGTATGAATGAACGTGTGTTTTTTCATATCCGATTTCTGGTGAAATCGTTTGCCGCAGTACTGACAGGGATACGGTCTGGTGTCAGAGTGGATGAGGAGGTGCGTGGATAAAGTGGACGACCTTTTAAAGCTTTTGTCGCATATTTTGCAGCTGAAGACCCTTTCCTGCCGAAAACAAATGTCATTAGTAAGATAATTAATAATAATAATAATTAAATATTGTGAAAATGCAAGCATAACCTACTTGTGAATGTACAGCTTTGTGCTGCTCCAGGCTGACTGCGTGGCCGAACGTTTTTCCACAGATTTCGCACGCGAAGGGCCTCGTGCCACTATGTGACCGCCGCACGTGAACTTCTAACCCATGAGGGGTCGAAAATACCTGTTTAAAAACAAAAAAAGCTTTTTTAGAAGTGTTTAGTGCCAGTGTTTAGAAAAAGAAACATAAATCGCTGATTTTAAACAGTCATTTGATTGTGGCATTTGACATAACTTCAGCGTTCGCTTATAATAGCCTACTTGTTGACGGGAACACAGCCTAGGCTTAAATAACCTATATCTGGTAATTGATTTTCTAGACAAATAGCCTGATAATTAGGTATTTCTTAACATTAAAATTTCAATTTATTTGAACTAGCCAACAAGAAAATCTGCTGATAAAAAATAAAAATCACCAAGAAATTTATATTTTAGAAGTTACTAAATAATTGAAATGTTGATACCTTAGTGCATTTTACGCATTTGTACGACCCGCTTAGCTGAAGGCGCGTGCACATAATGTCAGACTCCGAGTCGATTTCTGCTACTTTAGTTGACATCTTGATGTCTGCATAAAAGCCTCTACTGTCCATCAAATTAGTGGTCAGAGAGCCATAGTCCTGGTAAAATCGCCCGGGTTGTGTGGGTTCAAGTAGATGGGAACCCGGTCTTCTGTCCATGGCATCATACACCCCCACTGTTGCCTCTGGGTCCACAGAAACACGGCTGCAGGATTGAATGAGACGTCTAAGTTCGGACGTTGAGTGGGCCCAAAGATACGGGCGAAAAGTCAAGTCGAACGGCTGAGAGTCGTCTGGGGAAGACACCGGGCATTTATCCAGATCTATAGATAAATGTTTTAAAAGGAAGCATATTGAGTGTTGTGCACAAACTTTAAATTTGATACACCAAAAAATGTACAAAGCAGTCAAAGGCTAACATTAGGGTCGGTAACCTACTAAAGTCTTACAGTAGCCATGGTTTGTTTGTTTTGTTTGAGAGAATGACAACATGCCAACCTGGAGAGGTCCCCGATGACAGGGGTCTCCAGAAGTCCTCATAGTCGGATGAGCGGTCACACACACTGCCCTCGCAGCTCAGCGGTGACTGCTGAGAAGTATGATCCGCTGTGCACACCATGCTGGCTTTAGGGGAATGTTTGCCCACCTCCACCGGGCTCTCGGGAATCTGCCCCATTTGGCTCTCTAAAACCCAATAATATCCACAGTGCATTTACAGTGTCGTCTTCATTTTAATTAACGCGTTTCAGTGCCTTATTAATTTAAATTGATATTTCGTACCTTGGCATGTGAGAAGTTTCTCAATTGGGATGCAGTTGTCGTCTAGGTAACGGGGTTGATGATAACTGTGCGCCCGTTTGCTCTTCACCAGAAATGACCTCGGCATGTTTACTCTCCGTTATAAGGTTCAGGGTCACCAATCACTCACGGCTCTCCAATCCTGTCTAAAAATGGCGCAAAATGGATTTAGATCTTGAGCCCCGGTGTGAAAAAATGCGCACCTGCACCTGTGCACCTGATCTTCTCATAGCTGAATAGGACCGGTCTGTCAAATCTCTACCATGCAGCCTTTTGCAATCAAAACCTCCCAAATAAAGCAAAAACGATTTGAAGTCGAAGCACTCAACGGCACACTTTGTTATAAGCTCCCTCTTGGCAACTTGATCTCAGCCTTGTTTAGTAAACTGATCCTCTGTCAGCGTTATATACCAACCTCACGTCACTTCCAAGTAACGGCCTGCAATGGAGTCCAGGGTATTATAGCCAATAACTAAGTGTTTTTGTTTGATCAATTGCAAGTGCAGTTTCAAAAAGCCTTTAACACTGAATATTTCATTGTATTTATTTCCCTAATAATATGAAAATGTTGTTTTAATGATCGGGCAATTCTTTTGGAAAACGACAATTATTTCGTAGGCCAATTATTTAGTATCTATGAGCTATAGGCCTATTTCATGCATGCATACATATTCTGAATTAAATAACTGTCTTTTGTGTTGTAATTATTAATACCAAATGAAATTAGTATTTCAGTTGCAGTTTATGATCTGATATATAAAAACTGATATATTGTTTTTATAAAGTAGGCTAGGTTTTGCAAAACATTTTTTTTACAAAAATAAAAATAAAACATGCTCCAGAGCAGTGTTATAGCTTGAAAGCAATGAACAAGAGAGACAGCGACGACACGAATATGATGCAATACATAGGCTACTGTACAACTTAGCCTATCTTTAGGCCGTATATGCGCATGAAAAGGGAAGGTACGATAACTATAAAAAATAAAATAAAGTATTGTGCTTCAGAAAAGTAGATAAAAATGGGTCTGTCAAAAGAAGCAGCGTTTCATCTAATTATTTCAGATTAGTCTTTAGAAAGCAATCAAATCATTGTATTGGTAAATTTCTATAAAATGTTTTGTTACCATTTCATGTGACTATTTACCGTTTAATGTCTATTTTCTCTTAATTTAACGTTGTTCTTTCAATCTGACATTTTCCCCTAGCACCCCCTTGCGGTCCCATGGGGGTCCCCGGACCCCAGTTTGACAACTCCCGCATTAGGTATGTAATGTTCTGTCTGCAGCTGAATCGAAATGTAACAACACTGAAAGACCGACTGAGACTTTCTATAAACTGGCTAGCAGATTGTGAATGGGAAAAACTTTGGCGCACCGGCTGTGCACACTCATAGTGACCAATTTTAACGTTTTTCCATAAAGAATTACCTTGCAAAGTAGGTGCAGAAACTTAGTTTTCTTAAAACTTACCTCGGTCAATGCCTCAAGATAACCGAAACTTTATCCAAAGCGAATATTTTTTTAAAGTTAAGTCACCTGTCTTCTATTCTAATGAAAATGCAATTCCAAATCGAGGCAAGAAAATGAATGCCTGCATCAAGATTAAAGTCTGCTGCACGCTCTCGGTCTAAACTGATTGTCCTGAGTCAGGACGGGACTCACCTGTTGCGCTGCGCTGTTGTGCTCCGCTACTGATGACTGCTGCGCGCGACCTGGCTCCGCGCAAACACGCGCCTTAAATACACATTTTAACTTCCTGAACGCGACCGTGTTTGATCGTGTCTCACAAACATTTCACCCAATTCTTGTAAGAGCCTACAGCGACAACTTCACGCATTTGAATGCTAGTCGAAAAAGGACCTAAATGGTTGTTCTATGAATTGCATGTTATGATGTAGTCCGATTACAGTAGACGCCCATAGTGATCTAAATCACTTTAGGATTTTGGGCTTGTCAATGTGGGACGATTTTAAATTTGCCCCAGGTGTGGTTTTCAGCAATTATTCTTCCAGGAATAACATTCCCGCCAACGCTGGGTGTTATTTTATTTTCAAAAATATATACAAATGCAATCCATATAGGCTATATACAATGACTTGAATACACCTCTCTACGACGAACGTGTTTTCAATTTCAAAATATAATACATTTTGAATTTATATTTGTAGGTTTGAGGCATGCCTTTTATAAATATAAAAACGTAAATTTAATAAATTTACAAGAAAAGACTTTAAAAAGATCTTTAATAGCCTTATATTATTCGGCTATGACTATAACACGTAGTACACAGCATAAAAAGTATTTCCATGCATTTTCATTCATTTACTGACACTGACAAACTTTCCAAAATCCTCACACACTTAAAACCTCAGAGAGAAAACCTGGAGGATAAAACACTACTACAAACTCTAGTGATACTGGGTCAAATATAGATTCTTTTTTTCTGAAATCACTGTTGTTCAATCAGTCAGATTTTCAGTAGTCTACAGGTATTTGTGGCTTACCCTGACTAAAACATGTTTTACAGCATGACTGTACTAACAAGTGCTTTGTGATGGTTCCTTGAATGTTAGATCTAAGACATTTAACAACCTTTTTTTCTTTGGTAAGAATGAGAAATCTTGCTGTCACTTTCAAGTGTTAATGGCAAAACTGTCAGTGTGTGTCTCTGCTCATGACACTTAAAGTGTTGCAGCATGTTTGTCAGCTGGGGCTGTGAAGACTCTTTCATAGTAGACACTGGTAGCTGTGGGTAGTGCTCTTAATAGAACATCTTCAGTGCCTCACCGGATGGCGTGCTTCTGGAGACAGGATGACTGGACGTTAGGGCAGCTGTCCATTTTTAGGTGTCATTGTGCTTGAGAGAGGCGGATGTGGAAGGCCTCAGTTGAGAAACTGACGTAGTATGGTTGACGAGGCTCTGAATCTGTAAAGAATTAGATCAATCCTGTATTACACAAAGACTGCATGTTCGTATTCATTGATTCATATTGAGGGCTGATTATATTGACACTTAAGCTTTAAAGTAATAAACCATCTAAAAATATCATATCACATAGTTTTAAACCTGTATGACTTTTTTTTTTTTTTTTTGCATAGCACAAAATATTTTCTCTTGTGTTGCAAATAAGGAAAAAAAGCCATACAAATTTGGACTGCTAAACTATCCTTTCAAGGCACACAACATCAATGTTTCTACACATATGCAGAATAACCACAGAAAGTGGAAAAGATGCCTCACCCATTAAGGCTAAAAAAATCTTCATAGTGCAGTGTTGTATCTTTATCTATTATCTTGCCTTTGATTTGGGTCTATTAATTCTTAATATAATGTTGTAGGCCTAGTAATAGATTTAGTGTGTCTTGCAGACTGTATAGTGGAGAATCAGATATTTGCATTCACTGTATTAAAGATCGGTTTAATTGATATTTTTGAATGAGTAACAAACATTTTTCTAATTTAAATACATTTAAAATCTATTCATTTATTTTCATTTTTAACTGTATTTATTTTATTTGTTTTTCTATTAAATAAGTTCAAATAATGTATTCAAATATTTAAACGTGTATATCAAATTCCCAATATTCTATTTTTTATTATTATTTGAATTACGTTATGATTAAAGTCCAACTCATTTGTCCTCTGTCTTCAGTGCTTCAAGACTAAAGTTAATAGCAGCAAAAAGAGCAAATGTAAAGTCAAAGTACAGACACAGTCTCTCTCTCACAGCGCAGCACGGAGTGTAAACGTGACAAACCTCCTCCTCCTTACAAGAACAGGAAACCAAAGACAGACTTGAACAGACACTATGACTGTAGCAATAGGTTGATACCTCTGAAACACTGATGCATTTATTTCTTTCTCTGCTTTCTTTTAGGGCCGAGACTTTCTGCATCTCTTTAGGGAGTACGTGATTGAAATAGCTGCATAAAGTAGCCGTGATAATGGTTTGAGGTTTCAAGGTTCTCAAAGTGTTCACAGAAACAATGAGACGTATACAAGCTTTCACGACCACAATGTTATTTCTAAATTTGAGACTATAGCTCAACCAGACAGCAATCAGAGATGGTGCATGGCTTAGCAGCTCTTTAAATAAGGAGACACTGATCATAGACGCACTCATCTTTCAATGCAAAACCACGCATGTGGGAATTAATGTTGAGAATGCATACATTCTTTTTGCTGTTTAAAACAAAACAGTGTTATAGTCCTACATCAGGGTTCAGACTGATAGGAGAACTTCTAGCTATAACACCATCTCCAAAAATGTTGACTACAACGTTTATGAGCTAAACAATGCTATCAGTAACAAACCAGATTATTCGAAATAAGTATCCAAACAATTTAATCAGACTGGCTCCCCTTGCCACCAAACCGCAGAAAATCAGTCAGCAAGCAGGAGGTGTTTAGGGGTGCTCACACCTACAGGTTATCTGATAGTGGCAGTTTCTCACCAGACCTCAAACCACTGACTGAGTTTCTGTTCGCTACAGATAGGGAAGAGTAGGAAACATCATGGGCAAATTTATGCACGAGAATCAAAACTACCGGAAAGTTTCTCTCTGGAAAATCAAAGATCATCTTTATATTTTGTAGCAATAGGTATTATACATCTTATTGGTTTTAAAGGATGTCCAGAAATGTTTGTATGTGTGTGTTGTGTTGAGCTTTAACTTTTATAATAAGGTAATAAGGTAATTTTTTTCAAATAATAAAAACAAGACATAGAAATATGTAATATTTCTTTAAACATATTTTAAAAATATATTTATAAATATATACATATTTATAAATATATTTAACTAGGTTAATATATTTCAAATAAAACATTTAAAATAATTATGCTTTTTTTTTTTAATACTGAATTGTTTTGCTAAACAGTCAAATTTGAAAAAAGTAAAATGAATATATTTTATTTGAAAATATTCTAGAGTCATACTGATGTTGTTTTGCTGTTGTAGGTTTCATCAGTTGTTTTTTCAATTTATATGTTGTTATATATAAAAAAACTATTTATTTAAATAAAATTTCTTATGAATATAGTTTTTTTCTGTTGTTGTGTCGCACTGGTTTTGCTATAGTTGAAGTATTATTAGATGTTTTAATATATTTTGATAGTGGTAAGTGTAGTAATAACACGAGATCCCACGGTCCCAAGTACAAGTTTATATTTTACTGGGTCAAAAGTGGCCAAGAATGTAAAAAAAGGCTGCAGTTTTTACGTCATAAAAAAGGTTAGAAATCTGTGTATTAATACTAACAAAGGAATTTTTAAATGATGTGTGAAATCAAAAACTACAAGTACCAGAACTGATGATTCATGCATGTATGTTAGCTGCAGACTGATTGTTTGTCATGTGATTTAATTCTCTTCTGGTTGTACAGTGAACAGCAGTTTATCTCACTAGCACCTTTTTTGACAATGCTATGTGGCAAGACAATAATGAAGCAGGCAGCACGGTTAACCGGTTACAATGGGAGGAGGTCTTCCGTTATCTTTGTAATCAGCTATGCTCATCGTGAACCTGCACGCCGGGGTTTCTGGTTGTAAATCTACTGAACAGTGGGGTGCTACAAATCACATGGAGGCAGACGTGTTGAGAGGTGCTAAGAGTTTCCTGGCCATTGTGTGGCTATTTGAGAAAATGTTCTCTCAATAAGGAGAAGTTTGGTTCCAGAGCAAGCGTGCGTGATCATAGCTCTAATGGCTTGTTGAGACACGTGTATTTGACTAATTTCATCAGTAGTTTCGTTTTGGTTCCTCTGTGCCTTGATGTGCTGCAAGGACTTAGCATTAGCACGCTCATACATGTGTTAGCTTCACTATGCAGCTTCTGACATAGTAATACAGTATAATTGTAATCTGCGGTCTTACTGGAAGATTTATTTGTCTGGGTGCACCACCTCGGCTTGACAAGATATGTAAAACATGTGGCTAGCAAGTGACAATCAAAATTTTGAAAATCTTTACATCACAGAATAAGCTGCAGTTGAATCTCCTCGCTTAAAGTCATCATGAAATTCGAATGCACCCTATTAATAATTTTGGAACTGCATGTTATCCGGAAGTAAGCTATTTTCTGTGAATGCTTGAGACTTCATTACGTTCATTAAGCACAATAGGCAAATAACTAGAAGAATAACGGTGCAGTAAACTGTAAAACTATTTGGACTACAAACCAGTGCATGTGATTATGATGATGAATTTAAATAATATTATAACAAATACCAGTTTCAATATCATGCAGCATAAGAGACTGCAATATGTTTTGTATGTGATAAGTGTGTTTTTTTTTAACTCTGATAGGAACCAAGATATCACTCTTTTTTATGGTAATGTTTAGGCCTATTCAAGCCAATAACGATGAATAGAAAGATAGTGATTCTGAGAGCTATAGAGGTTTTATACTGTCTACTGTTTTACATCCTTATGCTATTTTACATTCTTATTCTTAAAGTAATTCCAACAATATTGCTCTTTTGTGTTGGACAATGCTATTCTAATAGAATTGAAAGGATTATTAAAACTTTATGGTTATTGTTTCAGTTATCGTCTTTGTTTTGGACAGGCTTTCACACTCAGATGTACATTGCAAAACTAAAAAAAACTTGGAACATGTTTGTTCATAATCCAAAAAAAACAAAATTCACATTCCGGCTGTGGATAGGTGGGCCTATTAAGGCACAAAAAGAGAATCTGATGTGCCAGGATATTAAAAAGGTAAAACATACATTCATTTGTAACCTTGTGATCTGCTTTTGGAGAACTGCAGTGAGGGTCAAGTTTGCTTCTTTGTCTTGCTTTCCTTTTTGCTGAGACAAATATGAACACCTCTTCAATTCCCTGAAGCACAGCAAATGAAGCCACAATACGAGCAGTAAAGCTACATTTAGTGTTTTAAAATGAGACAAACTCATCTGAACCACCTCTTTGTCTACCACCATCACACCAGACTAGCCCGTCGTATGCACATCTTTTTTGCAGTGACATTAATGCAAGCAGTTGTCTGTGTCTTGATACAGTGTTGGCATTTTCTTGCAAAATCACTTCTGCATAAAAGAGCTGATAGACAAGTGCAATGTGGAGGCCCGGTCTGAGTGTGTGAACTACGCCAGCATCTGAAGATTTGGCCAGCAGAGTGAGAAAGATGTTATCATAGATCTGCTTCTAGAAAAGCAGAAGATACAGGTTCCCTCAAAGCTGTTTAAGTTATCAACAGACAGGCCATTCTTGCACATGTTTGTCATGTGTCATGTGTGATGAATAAATGGAACAGTCGCTGATCTTGAGCTTTACGAATGAACTAAGTTTTTGTGTATGGACTGTGATTAGAGATCATGGAAAAGGCTAGTATATCGTGAGGTGATTTCATTGGCAGTCAGATTCTGGGTTGCTAGTTATGCTCAGACTGCATGTCGGCATAATACTAATTATCAATATATATAATTAATCAAATTTGGTTACTTACAATGGAAGTAAATGAGGCTAATATTCCGAGATTTTAAAAGCAGAAATGTGTGAAAAGTCTAAAATGTCATAAAAGCACTTACATGTTATTATTTATTGCTATTATTGTTCATATTTTCATTTTATTGTGTTCAGTTTTAAAATTGAAACTAGCTTTACACAGAACAATGTTATCTAGCAAGTTTTTTTCACACCAGAATCGTGTTCATGTCTACGTGTCTATTGAAACTGTGTTTTAGTATTTAACATGCACGAATTTACCCTATTCACTTCCATTGTAAGTGCCTCACTGGGAGAAAAGTGCAGACAACTGGGAATCCCTTCTTGTGGTTTCATGCCACAAATGCTGTCGATTGCGCTTAACCTGTTCTCAACCTAAAATATTCCTTTAAGACAGAGTTGAGGTGGGCAAGAGAAATTTAATGATGCTCTTTGTCCAGACCAGGATTAATTTAGCCTGTAGGAAGTCAGTGAGGGTAAATGACACTGCAATTAGACACCTCCAAACTGTCGAATAGCAGATGATGTCAGGTGTGGTGTTACCTTGTATTGAACAGTTGAAAACTGCAGTCTGCTCTGATGTAATTGGCTGCACAGATCTCGGTTCTGAGATGTCAGCTCCTGTAGATGATCTTGACGGCTGTTTATATGTGCT
Organism: Enteromius paludinosus; assembly: GCA_032361165.1. Taxonomy (NCBI): domain Eukaryota; kingdom Metazoa; phylum Chordata; class Actinopteri; order Cypriniformes; family Cyprinidae; genus Enteromius; species Enteromius paludinosus. The sequence goes on along the minus strand of JAUMHQ010000045.1, from coordinate 4,589,927 downwards.
TCAATATGTTTTAGCTGGTTGCTGTAAATTTTGTTCTGTAGTGAGAAGAGAACTATTAAAATTAGAGGACTGACTTAGGTGACATTTAACAAAACCATCTCATGACATAGTTTAGCATTGATTTGCAGTAGCACTAAATGTGTAAGTGATTTCAGTTTGTCAGAATCTGATTTAGGTGTCCTGTCCTTTGCACCCGTAGACATTTCTAGACATCTTTGTAATGTTTCCCAATCAGAGATAAGAATCATTTTGAAATCTCAGGATGTTTCATCATGATGCTATGACACTGACACATTTTTCTAGTTTGCTGAAACTGAAACTTAACAAATTAACAAATCGTAAATAATTACCGAAACAATAAAAAAATAAATAAAATAATCAAAATAAAAGTGGAAAAGAAGATAAATACTGAATGAAATGCAATAAATGCAATTAAATTAAAATAATAAATTATTATGAAAATGATTATGATGTAAAGAAACTTTAAATAACATTATTATATAGGCTATTAACTAAATCATATTACATTTTATTTAATATTATATATCATGCATCAGCAAGCAAGGTCCCATTTTTTGGTTTAAGATTTACCTTTCAAAGTTTTCACAAAAATAAATATAGAAATAGTAACATTGATTTCGATATAAAAACTAATAAACGTTTTTAAATGAGCTAATTCAGGAAACAAAATAATACCCTACATTTCACTTTTGATACTTAAAGAGTAAATGCTATTCAAGCATAATGATCAAACATAAATGTATTTTTTTTTTGGCAGAAATCATTAAATATGTTAATTAATTGTATCATAATTTATTTTTACAATAAAGTATTACACTTTTCTGTTACTTTCTGTGTGTATATGTACTACTGGCTGTGTTGCTGTTAAAAGTTTAAAAGCTCAAAGACTGATTGCGGCCATTTCTTTCTTTTCTATTTTTCCCCTTTTTTCAGGAAAATAAAGACAACAAATACAGCAAAAAACAAACAAAAAACTGTAAGCCTTTATCCTCTCTATCACGCAGCACGACTGAAGCGCAACGGATTGCGCGATTCACACCGCGCTGCTGCCTTGATCTGCGTCGTGTCCTCAGCGGCTCGTGATGATCAGTGCGCGCACCAGTGGTTTGTTCTAGCAACGCTACTACCGCGGTTTAATTCCCACACTTTAATGGTATTTATAGCTTCTGAGAAAGAATTATCTCAACTTGCAGATCTATTTGCAAGTGAGAAAGAAAGAGCCCTTTGTTGGTTTATTGGAGAGACTCGAATTTTAATCTAGACAAAGCTTTCGTTAACCACGTGTCGGTGATTGTCCTCGTGCACGCGTGCAAATTCAAGAACTTCATAGTTATTATACATTTTTACATATTTATATATATGTATGTATGTATTAAATGCACTTAAAATTATAGTCTATTTAAGTGTCAACCTTTTTCTTACAACCCGTTTCATGAGTAAGAACTAAGCGTTCATTGCTCTTCTATCTATCGTAGTGCAGTACATAAAGTTGTAAACCAGCAGATATTATCAGCTGAGGGTTTTAACCTCTGTCTGCAGCTTCATCAGTCTGTGGCGGCTCTCTGTAAGCGTGGCTTGAGTGAGTGTTTCCTTTAGTTTTGTGCTTAACAGCTCCCCCTGCAGTTCATTTTGTGCAATGATGACCTTTTGCTGACCTCCGCAATGCACCTGCTGCCTCTGGGAGAGATATTGAGGTTTGATAACCCTTTCTTATGATATATTAAACACTGAATGTCTTAATTTCTTTGTCACATCCAGAGTTACCTGCCATTTCTCCTGTAGGTCTTTAATTTGTTGTTTTAGCACTTTGAGTTCAGTAAGCGCCTCAGCTTCCTGCAATCTATAGCTGATCAGCTCTGTCTGCAGATCCATCACACTGTCCTCATTAGCCACAGCGCTCTTCTACAACACAGTCACACACACATTTTAATTTATAAAAGATAAGCATGTTACTCACTACAGTCTATGAATCAACTAAGGATGGTCTATATTTGTAGGCCAAAACTTGGAAAAGAGCATTTGAGTACTTCTGTTTCTATTGTTCTGAAATCAATCATGCTTTAAGTTGTGTTTATTTGTGAAGACTCTTGGTTAACAAAAATGTGTAAAAACCAGAAACATTTACTGGTCACAAAGTTTATTTTTCAAACCAAAGGAATAGTCCTGCTAACTTTTTTGTTGTTGTTGCAGGTGATGCTAACGTTTACAGTTTTTCTCGATTGCTAAAACACTAAACTTCATTGTCTGAACCAAATTGTCAGTTGACTGAACCCGCTTATTGAATCAGTTGCTCTTTTGGCAAAACCATAAGCACTTTTCACCGGTTTAGATACTTCTTGTCAACACATTATCATTGTGATGCACCTGTGTTGCATAATGGTGAGCACAGGTAGCAGAAGTCAAACACAATTAAAGCTCAGGTCTCACCGGTTGAACACAAAAACTCAAAATTTAACATACTTGAGGCTAATGATGTGAGGGTACATATAAACCAGAGCACTGGTTTGTGAGGCGTTACAATGGATAGAAATCTAAGAAGAGGAGTTTGTGTGAGAGGAGGTCAAGCAGGTCAAGGTGGTCAGCGAGGACAAACAACATCAGATGAAATCAGAGCTACTGTGATTGACCATGTTCTTGTCCATGGTATGACAATGAAGGAGGCCGGACTAAGGGTACCAGGGGTTTTTTTCCCGGTTACCTGGCCAGAGAAAAAGTGGCCTGTGATGTAGATGAAGTCCTGTGGCCTGACCCAGTACGGAGAAATTATGCTGTGGGGGAGTAATGCACTTCTTTTCTTTGTACTTCATTTGTATATTTTTGTGCTTTATTAAGTGCTACATGTAAATGCACAGGATTTCTGTTTTTTTGCAAATACTTTTTTCTATGTACAAGTGTTAAAAATGCCCAGGTATTTTGTTTTGCAACATGCCAAAATAAACATTTGTTTCTACCACTTCATGTCCTGAGCATTGTGTTCTCTATTTACTGTTTACTGACTGTTAAGTAGTGTTTTTAATTTTGATTGACTCGGAGCATGATTTGACAATATAGTTCAGTTTTGAGCACAGATTGAACTGTTTTAAGGTGAAAGTTTGGTGTTGCAGGAAGAGTCTGAGGTTTTGTGAATGTAGCTAGAAAATTGGGTTTTGTGTTCACAGTTTAGAGAAAAGGAGAGCAGCTTTCCAGAAATGTGTCTTAGCAATCAAGAAAAACCGTAAGTTAGCCTTCAAAATTAGGTCATCACAGCAACACCAATGCTGCATCCGTAATCGCATACTTCCCTAGTACGCGAGAAACAGTATGCGAGGTGAGTAGTATGTCCAAATTCATAGTATTCGAAATTCAGTAGGCGAGAAGTACCCAGATGTCCTACTGCTTCCGGCTGAATTCTGTAGTATGCATACCATGAACACTTTCCTATCCCATGAGGCTCCGGGAGAGGAGGCGTCATATTTGAAAAATGGCGGAAAGTGGAGACGCGACTTATTTCAAGTGTAAGTACCTCAGGAAAAAACGTTGTTTATTGTAATTAAATTACACTTGTTTAACACAATCTAAATAAACGGATGACTTATTGAAAGTATAAATTGTCGTGCTGTTGTGACGATGCATGACACGTGACAACATCAATATGGCGGATGTAGAACGTCCGAATTCCATTCATACTACCCACAATTATACAATGTAGAACACGCTTTTTAACGGTCGATTAGTACGTTCAAGTTTAAATCTAGTACCTACTTAAGCAGTATGCGATTTCAGACGCTGCATAACACTTCATACTTCATATAATTGTGTGTAAAACAAGTTTGCATGGAAGATTTAACTTGATTTTGACCTTTGCCATCTGCAAGATGTTTTCCTGCATCTCTTTTAAAGCACTTTGTGACCTGGCTGTGCTTAGCTGAGTTTTCTCCAGCTCTTTCTTTAGCTGTGACACCAATTTTTCTGAGCACCTCTGGAAGGTCGGCACATGTGGGAGTAAGAGCATGAACATATCTTTAGAAAAAAATCATTAACATTTACATAAAGGCAATGTAATACACGTACCTTCTCCAGTAAGGCAAGCTTCTGCTTTAAATGTTTGTTCTCCGAGGAAAGTCCCTTGAAATAAGGCGAGAGAACAAAAGAAGCATTTTCAGCAGCTTAAAATGGCTTTGGTTTTGAAAATCAGATTTTTCAGTACTGTTGAGAAATATTATATGAAGAGAAAAAAACAAACACTCACATTTAGTTCTTCCTGCTCCTCCAGCTTTTTTGTCTTGATAGATGCATACTCTTGTCTCAATCTAAAACCAAGAAAATGCATCATTTTGCTTGCATAGATACGTAATTTCTAGTGATTACCATTGATTTGATTACAAAGATTCTTTTTAAAAGAGACAATCTGTTTTGTTGAAAGCGCTATATAAACCTTATATATAAAGGTGATTGATTGATTAATAAAATTAAATAATTGCTATGCAAACAAGAAAAAAACACATACTGTTTCATTCTGCTGGGATTGTATCTTATTTGATATGCTGCTTCAATGATTTCATCAGGATCTGAAGCCCATGATTCTAGATTCTGCAAGCACTGAAAACAACAGAATCAGATGATTATTGTAAAAACATTTGTAAAAATCCATAACTCTATCAAGTGGCTAACAAAAAGCAAAAATGTTGTCTAATTTGTTCCTGCATTACATTCATCATTCCCTCTGCATCAAGCTTGGTGAGTTCTGTCTGCTTCATGTGAAGTAAAGCCAAACCAACCCGAAACACGATCTCCAAACCCTACAACACATGTACATGTTGTACATAAAATTGTACATATTAAAAGGTTTAAGGTAATTAAAAACAAAACAAACAAAAAAAAAGATGAAAAACATGAGTTAAAAAAGAAAAACTAAACCTAAACTCTGCTGATCAAAAACAATATGATAAAAAAAAAGTTAAATAGAAAAAATAAATACTAAAACTTAAATGAAAAAGGAAAAATATAAAACACTAAATTATAATGTAAATAATACTAAAATATCACTGGCTGGTTATTTCTTATCCGAGAAATAACTATATTTATTATCTATATATTTTACATAAAAGTGACATGACATGCAGCGTGAAGTGATGGGTTATGATGAGATGCAGTAACTTGATTAACTGTACCTCACACATAAAGATATCAAAAATTCTAATTGCAGCTATGATTGGTAAAGATGAGAGGAGGATGTTGAGAAACCAAGAGGAGGAGAACATTGGGGTGTGAAAACCCTGAGTCTGGAAGTGGGAATGAAGTTCAGGAAGTTCATCCTATTAGAAAGAGAAAAATATTATCAGACAACAGATGATCTAGGGGAGTGGAGTAAGATTTGTGTGTGTGTGCATCCTTTAGCTACAAAACTGAGTACTGTTTTTGTAATGCAAACATGTATTGGTAAACAGTTTTATGCTAAACATAATTTTATGCCAAATAACAAGTATGTAGGTTAAATAACAATAATATACAGTACTCTGCAATTAAAAGGGGTAATTTATGTGATTTAACAATTTTTGCAAAAATTCATTTCACTTCATTTCTGTTCATCAAAGAGTAATGAAAATTTTTATCACAGGTTCAAGAAAATATTAAGCAACGCAATATCAAATTTAAAGACATCTTTTAGACAAATGTATTCTAATTTCTCATTGAAGATAAAAAACACGTAGTAACACAGCTTTAACCCACTGTCCCCTTCTTACAGGAAACCAAATCTGGACATCTACAACAAAGTTGTCAAATGTGTAATTCTAAGAAATCTGACATTTATCAGGAAATGGAAAGATACTTCAGAAGATCGTTTGTAACATGCTTTAGGTGGCTTACTCAGCTCAACGTTTTTGTAAAGGACATTTCTACAAATAATACATGTGCTTTTATTAAATAGAGCGGAATTATGAGTGTTTACCTTAATCATAGCATCAAACTGGTGAATGCAGCAGCCGAGTTCAACCATATTGGATCTATACAGATCCCTCATTCTGAAGTCCTTCATTAGCCTCACAAAAAGGTAGAAGGCCTCCTCTTCAGTCATCTAAAAGGTGATCATCTCAATTCGTTGACTTGTACTAGCTACAATTTGCAAGTACAATTTCAATTAAAAAAGCAATTCATTACCTGTGTGAGCAATAGACCAACAATAAACACACTTCCCTGACAGTAGCCAATCTCTCGGTCTAAGATTGAGTAAGCCTGTAATTAAAGACACATTATGTTACCTAAAAGCCTAATTCCTAAGTTTTTTAGAGTTTCTCAGTCATCTAACCTTCAGCACATTAAACAGTTGTTTCTGGCAGGTAGCAACTTTGTTGTGAAAGAGCTGGTGTTGAGGGAGAATACGTGCTAGGTCTCTAAGTATCAGTGTTTCAGAGCAAGATGAGCTCTTCAGCAGATCTGAGTACTTCTGCTGCACGGCCACATTCTGAACGTCACACAACAATTGCCACACAGCGGGCCGTCGGTGAGCAGGGACACCCCTCCTGATTAGCACCTGAGGGAAGAATGGTCCAGTGTGATAAGACTGAAATCATGACATAAAAATGGTGGATAGAAGAGTTGGTTACCTTGATCTGTCCCACTTTTCTCTTGCGCCATTCGTCCCAATCTTTAATCACATCACCCCATATGTCATCCTCATAAGAGAAGTTTTTGGGTGAAGTGGGACTTTTCAGGACCCCATTCAGAGGGTACAGAGATTTACTATCAGTCTCAAGCAGTCTGTTTATAAAAATAGCCTGTTTAGGATTGATCTGATGTGTACTTCTCAAGTTCATTTACCAAACAGAACTTAGTAATTAAATATTAGAGATGAATGACTTTATCCCCGATTAAAAAAAACAACAACTTAATTCTTAATAATATTCTAAAAGAAGACCGTATTGTAAAATGTATGTAAAATGTATAAATATTTGTATATTTACAACATTTTGTACATATAGAATGAGAAATACATCTACTAATGTTTATTCTGAATGTATATAAATTAAATAAATAGCATAATTTTAATAAGTACTTTTTTAAAAACATGAATATATTAGGTATTTGTAATGCATATAATCATGTTGGTTTGCTAAAAGTAAAAAATTAAATAAAACAAACAAATAAATAGCATACTTTTGATAAATATATTTTGATGTAAGATAAACATGAATGATATATGCATGCAGTCTTTAAAATTCGTTTGTTGGATGCTGAATGTTTATAAAAAACAACAAACAAAAATACTTTTAATAAGTTCTGTTTCTCCATAATCTCCATTTAAAGTCCTCTAACAAGGTTTCATGTTGAATGCCAGTAAAAAAGAAAGAAAGAAATAATAAACACAAATAAATAGCATTTTAGTAAACGTGAGTGTGTGAGGTTTTTTTTTAAATGAAACAAGTTGTGTACAGTGTGGAAAAGAGTTGTTTCACTAGCGTAATGTGTAACTTTTTAACTGAAGTTGTTGTTTCTATAGGAAACAGCGTGGGTGTGGAGAAGTGACCTGTTCTGTTCCTCTAGTTTAGCGAGTAAGTTCATTTCATCCACACTGAGCTGAGATCCCGTTGAGGGAGACAGAGATGGTACAGTCAAAGAGTCCATCTGTAACACTCAGAGAAAAACATCAAGTGACAGAAACCAGAAACACACACACACACACACACATATATATAAATATACACACACAAACACACACATGTTGGTTTTTGTGATTTATGGGGACTCTCCAGGTGTTATGGTTTTTATACTGTACAAACTGTATGTGGTATTGCTCTACACTGACCCAACACCTAAACCTACCCCTCACAGGAAACTACAGGCATTTTTAGGTTTTCAAAAAAACACAATTTAATGTTTTTTAAGCCTTTTGAATTACCGGGACACTTAAAATGTCTTCATAAATCACCTTCACATTGTAATACCTATGTTAAATCCATGTTATTATACAAATTTGTGTCCTCATAAACCACATAAATGCATGCACACACATATATATTACATACATATGATTCATACACATGTCTCACAACTATAATGTATATCATATTTTATTTATTTCAGGATCATTGACCTCATAATAGTAAAAATTGGGATTTCTTACCAGTGTGCAAGATTCTCGGAATTTGGGGATGCAAATGTCTCTGTGAATTTTTCCTCTGTCAAACTTGTTCCAGTGACATAAGGTGTCACTCAGGTTCTTCCATATCGCAGAGGAAAAAACAACAAAAGAATCACATGTCGCTTTATATCTGAGTCTCGCACGCTGGTCAAAGTTCCTCAAAATAACAGCTCTACCAGTGACTCAGGAGCTTGTTTTTAAAGTAACCTGACTGAGTGAACAACTTCCTCTTATGACTTCTTTTAATTTTTAGCTGACAAATATGGACCCTGAGATAAGGTTTACCTTGGGGACTCTGCCTGCCAAGAGAGTCTGCTGCACTGTTAATCTCACCCAGTGCTGTGTGACAGAGAGCTTTGACAGAGAAGCTACCCAATATGCAAAAAGGAAGTTTTAGGGTCAGCAGGACTGTGTGTCAACACTAGGTTGAGAGGTGGTACTTTTTGCATCCGGGAAGTTCACACTGTTTGTTTGCAACTCTATATGAATATTTTAACACCACATTTATTCACACCACTATTCACACATTTACTTTAAAGTTCTAAACAAGTATTAACTAATGTGTGTTTAATTGCTTTATTGTCTATTTGGTCTGGATTTAGCCCCTTGTATGTATTTATTATTTGTGTCTAAGTCATTATATATTGCCAATTGCTGGTAGGCTATTGTTAATGGCAACTTTTGAATGCTTAATAAGAATTAGTGCAATGGTTCCCTCTACATTTAGAAAGAAACTAAATGTGAAAAAAAGTAGCCTATACTTTAGCATAATTTAAAAAAAGAATGTATTAGGAAATAATATACTTTAAAGCAGGGGTGGGGCCGGTGTCTCTGTAGAGTTTAGCTACAACCCTGAAAAAAACCCAACCTCATGAAGACCTTGATTGGCTTGTTCAGGGGTGTTGGAGCTAAAACCCTGCTTTAAAATAATATAAGTGTCAAGTAAATGTAATGTTAATTGTTAATTGCATGTTAACTATAAATGTATGGTAAACCGAAATATAAGTATACTTACAAAATTTCTATTGAATTTATCTATCTATCTATCTTGATGAATTAAATGTTTACGTTTCACGCGTTAGATTTTCCTCCAGGACGCTAGAGGCGCACACACTTTTGCCTCTGAGTGCTATGATTTTCCGGTTGCAGCGCAGCATGAACTTCCTTTTCACAGTGCAGCGGGAGCAGTATCGGAGTCTGAAGACTTCAGTCTCCCAACCTAAAGGAGAACAAACGATCACAAAATGGTCAGTAAATCACCAAAATGCAGTGTTCTACTCATTACGTTCCCTCTCCCGCTATTCCATCTCGATTTCCATTAAAGATGAACACTTGAAGCGACGGGATGATTATAGATTTAAGTCGATCAGACCAGTCGCTGTGTGGACATCAGTGGCACATTTCTTTCTAAATACTCAAATAATAACTTCTATGACTCTGAAAGCACATTAAATAAAAAATTTTTCCCTCTGGAGTGTTTTCTGCTCGCCCTGGTTAGATGTGTATTCGTCTATTTAGTTTTGGGTTTCACGTTGACTGTCATGTAGAGTATTGTATCTCCTAATTATGAACGTAGGTGTCCCAAGAGTGTCATTAGTCAGTTTGCTTCAGACTATGTGTTTTTTGACACTCCTGCTTGTCAACATTTTTAAAAATGATGTGTTTTTTTCGGGCAGGGCTTCGTCAAGGTTGTCAAGAACAAGGCGTATTTCAAGAGATACCAGGTCAAGTTCAGGAGGAGGAGAGGTACGTTGAGGTGTTCCCTTACCTTTGGCTTAACTAAAGAATGTTTTGATCTGTCACAATGAAATGACATGTGGGCTGTTTCATGAAAAAAAAAGAAACGAGCTAGGCTTATTTCTGTTAGTCTGACTTAACTGAACCAAATGAACTGACAACAAATCAGACTAAAGGACATAAACCTGGCTTATTTGGTAAACTTGTTTTATGAAACAAGCCCCTGAATGTATCACTGACCGTTCACAACAATCTATGCAGGTCTAACTGCATGAGCGTACTGGTTTATAACCGTTCAGTTAAAAACCACTCTACGGTTTTAATGGTTTTTCAACAGTCAGCTAAGATTATTGTTCATTTCAGAGGGAAAAACTGACTACTTTGCCCGTAAGCGCCTGGTCATTCAAGACAAGAACAAGTACAACACACCGAAGTACAGGATGATTGTTCGACTCTCCAACAGGGATATTGTTTGCCAGGTACGGTTACCAGAATGTCATCTTTGCCAGCCTTACTGAAATCTTATTAATTAACATTGTGTTGATGAATGTATCAGGACAATTTTGCATCTTTCTCAGATCGCATATGCCAAAATTGAAGGCGACGCGATCGTCTGCGCTGCTTACTCTCATGAGTTGCCAAAGTATGGCATTGCTGTTGGGCTGACGAACTACGCTGCTGCCTACTGCACCGGTTTACTGTGTGCACGCAGGGTAAATGTCCTCATCAGTTATGAATGTCTGCTACTGCTACACATCTCAAAGTATAATCATACTCAGACTTGCTTTCTGCTTACAGCTGCTGAATAAGTTTGGTCTGGATAAGGTCTACGAAGGCCAGGTTGAGGTGACTGGCGACGAATTTAATGTGGAAAGCATTGATGGTCAGCCAGGGGCATTTGCATGCTACCTGGATGCTGGACTTGCTAGAACCACCACAGGGAATAAGGTGTTTGGAGCTCTCAAAGGAGCAGTTGATGGAGGACTGTCCATTCCTCACAGGTCAGTACACGTTTAGTTTTTTTCCCAGTTTGCAAAGCTTAGACTGATTTTGAATTAGCAATTTTGGGTGCTTTAAAAATATGATTGGGTGCTATAGCAAACATTAAAGGAATAGTTCACCCAAAAATGATGGCATATTTTACTCACCTGCAAGCCATCCTAGGTGTATATGACATCTTTCAGATAAACACTGTCAGAGTTTGAAAAAAATTTACCCTGGCTCTTCAGAAATATTTTTGTTAAACCCCTCAATCTGCTTCAGAAGACACGTGATAACCCCCAAAGGCATATAGGTTAGTTTTACATCGCAGATATATCCGGTTTACGAAGCTTCAAAATAATGGCCACTATCCACCAGCATTACCAAGCTTGGAAGAGCCAGGATACATTTTTAAAAGGCTTGGGGGGTAAGTAAAATATGTCTTAATTTTCATTTTTGGCTGAACTATTCCTTTAAATATTTTCCACAAAAATATTTTCCAGATGGCCTGTCTCTTATGAAATCCAAAATACCACAAATAAAACAAATTTAGGTGACGTTTTATTAGGAAGACAAAGTAAATTTCAATCAGAAAAAACATTTGTATTGACACCCATTAAATGTAGATCAGATTCACTGTCTGCAGTACCATTGGTAGTGGCTGCATGTGTCTGTGGATTTGTATTAAATTGACTCAGTTTTGTAGTAGTGGTTAGTGTTGTGGCCAATATGTATTTTATTTGATGGACGTTTATTTAAATGACATCACATTTTAACTTGAGTATGTTAGTATAGCTTGCAAAGCAATCCCTTTAGTGAAATTGATATTTAATTAACATTTTTCATAAATTAAAATGAATTCTTAAATTATGATTTATGCTTCATATTAGGGATGCTCATTTCGGTTATTTCTCATAACCAACAACCGACGCTCGTTAACTGATTATTAACCGGTTAACTGACAACATTATTTTAAATGAGAATTGAATTCAGTTGAATTTAAAGGATAAGCGCCTGTGACCTGTTAAAAATAATAATATTAATATCAAAGATGGCAACGTCCACAAAACTAAGTCTTACCACTTTTTGACATGACAGGA
>JAUMHQ010000045.1:4527368-4555467 GCA_032361165.1 Enteromius paludinosus | reverse complement strand
TGATGGATTGTAGCGTGTTAGAAGACTAGTTAGGTACGCAGGAGCTAAATCATTAAGTGCCTTATAGGTAAGAAGTATTATTTTATAGCTGATGCGGAACCTAATAGGCAGCCAGTGCAGAGACTTTAAAATCGGCTACTAAATTAAGCAAAATAAAAGTCATTCAAATTACAAAAACACACAACAAAATTAAAAAAAATTAACTAAGATTAATTACGAAAAATAAAAACTAAGTTAAAATATGAATTAAAAATATAATTGTATCTCAATGATACTAAAGTAGCACTGAAATAAAAACTATGGTATTTAAAGGAACATACAGATAGACAAAGATCTCTAAATAAAAAACTTAATGCTTAATCAATGTTGGATTTGAAAGGACAAAGTCTGGTTCCATTCCTATAAATGGCCCTTAATATGCAGAAGACTATAGGGACACTAAAGGAAATATGTAATCTGTATAATAATGAAAACATTAAATTTTGTTTTAATAAATATATTTAAAATGTTTTTCTTAATTGATGTTTTAAAATATAGTTAATTAAAATAATTCAGCAATAAATCAGATAATTTTTACATTGAAAACATATAGGCTATTTGTTCATAAAATAATTTTATTTTTACATTGAAAAAATAAAAAATACATATTTCACACTCTTTTATAGCTTGTTTAAAATAATTTTAGAGGCATATAGAAACAAGCTAACCTTATTATTTATCTACTTTTAAAAGTTTTCATTGCTGCAAAATGTAAAGACTACATTGGTAACTTAAATCAAAGGCTTGCATGAAGGCTAGTACAATGCACCATTTGTATTCCTGGCATGCAAGGCTCAGCTTCATTGGTGAGGCCAACTTAGAGGTACACAATGATAGATGCAACTTGGCAGAACACAATAATATAGTGCTATGAGTTCAGTCTTTACAGGTCATAATATGCTTTTTAGGAAAAGCTGGTGGTCTTGTGTTATATGGCATGTTAGATAATTGAAATTGAAAATTGTAAAGGGCTTTACATTTATGTTATTGAATGTTGCCTTTTGGCTAATAGCCTATTACAAACAAAATGTTTGTACTCTAACTTTGGCTAATCTTGGCACTCCTGAAAAAGGCATTTAAAGCTCAGTGTGTTTTTCCTGGTTAAATAAAGGTAAGATATGAAATAGTTTAATCAAGAATCATTACTTTGTAAAATATACTTTAAAAATATTTTAAGAAATGTAAAATAATGTTACGTTTCAATAGTATATGAGTCTAGTACGCTATTTTAGTACTTTGCTTGATGGTTATCCCACTTTACATCTATTTAATCTAAATTATGGTACAATATTTTTAGAAACGTACATTAAAAAAAAATCACACGTGTTTTAAATTATATTTTTAAAGATGTTTTTTGATATTCGCGGACATACTTATTTGTCATTGATGAAAATAAATCACCCTGATCATCTAAATGTCATTATAAAGTCACGCGGAAGTGTAATGGGACAACAAGCGCAGTTATGTGACGGTGTGAGGTAAACATCCTCCCACTAATGCTTTTTCAAATTTGTGAGGGAAAGTGAGTCCGTGCGGAGCGCGAGCGCGTCCCACAATGCACTCGCCGTTCAGCGGGAAACCAAAATGGCGAGAGCGAGTGAGCAAATCCAGCCGTTTACCATAGTGTAAGACACTTAATACGCTAGATTCCTCTCTCCAAAGCAGCAGTATCTCGATTTACAGCGGAACGCCTGCTGACCGTTTATGGTCTGGTTCTTTGTGTTTGCAAGTCATTGTAACCCGGTAAAGTGGCCGAATGAGGTAAGACAGATCCAGACAGGATTCAATCTGTTACAATAAAACAAGGGGGTGTGCGGGGGGTTTTCATCTCTCACTTACCAGCAGGTAAAAAAATACTTGATTCACGCATACGTTTTTTAAATCCAATGAAACAAACTCTTTAAGCTTTTGAACGGGAGTTTTTTTTTTTAAGTCACACTGTTTTGAGTGAGAAATCCTGTTAGCTCTCACCAGCTACGCTGCTAACAAAAGAGGCTTTTTGCTTTCTCTGTCATTCTGTTTGGTCGCTCCATTGACCAGCCAATACAAAGTACACTCATTCCTATAAAAGATCCTGCTCTGCTATTACATGCTAAAACCTTCTCCATGGTAGTTTGAGACTACGTTTTCAGGCTTTTTGTCTATTTGATCATGTCCAATTAGTTTTTTTTGTTTGTTTGTGTGTGTGTGCTGGTGCAAGCAAAAGTGTGATGGAATTATGTTTTGCTGTGTGTGTTTTGAAAATCTGTCAGAGACTCAGCAATTGCAGATAACCTGGCCGCCCATCAAAAGTCAACCCCAAATCGCCAACACAAGTCACCGGTGCCCGTGTCACAATTTCCCCTGAAAGATGGGCTGACTGACACGGCCAAACTCGCCAGCAAATTTGAAGAAGGGCAGGACGTCCTGGCCCGATGGTCAGATGGCCTCTTTTACCTGGGAACCATCTCGAAGGTGTGTACCAGATCTTGCACAATCAGATGATAATTATTTCAAAATATAAAACCCAAATAAATAAAGATCATGTGTTGTTTTAAGTTCATTTTTTGCAAAAAACCTAAAATACATTGTTGATGCATTAAAAAAACATCTTAAATTAATAGCTTTAAATCCGTTAGCAGTGTTTATGATTTTTATGGTAGTTTTTATTCCCTCGTTAAAGCCGTTAAGTACTCGGTCCTGTACCTTTGTTTTGGTCTGATATTCAAATACATTTATTTGCCTGAAATCAAGCTTTGTAAATGTTGTGACTTGCCTTGTAGTGGGCAGGCGTTAAAGGAACATTCCACTTTTTTTGGAAATAGGCTCATTCTCCAACTGGATTTTCTAGGCTGAAATGACTGGGAAATATACTCTAATTCCAGCATAATAATCAAGGACGTTTGCTGTCTGCTGCGACCATGTTACGACAGCAAACGTCCTTGAATATTATGCTGGAATTAGGGTATATTGCCCAGTCATATCAGCCTAGAAAATTGCAACTTTTTAATTATCCGCTGGTCTTAGTACACAATATAATTCCAGAGGGGTCAAGTTTTAAAAAGGAAAAATATCGAAACTTTTTTTGAACGTGATGCTACTGGACTAATTGAATTCAATGATCTATGCTAAAAGTGTTGTCGCCAGACTCTGAGATCTGCTGAATAGATTCCAAAACTCTGGGGGGAGTTGGAGAATGAGCCTATTTCCAAAAAAAGTGGAGTGTTTCTTTAATGCACCCTGTAAACGTACTATAACAAGAAAGAATGTGTCTATCTAGATTATTCAGAACTTCTTTTGATTTTTGTTTTCCACAGATAGATAAACATAAGCATCGCTGCTTTGTGATTTTTGAAGATCAGTCTAAATCCTGGGTTCTGTGGAAGGACATTCAGACAGGTAAATACAAATTGTTTTACATTTTTTTTCTGATTAAATTATTTATTTATTTTTATAAATGAAGGTACCCTGTTACCAGTCCATTGTTAATGTGTCTTGATGGCATCTCTGAGGTGGGTGGATGCACACCATCCACTGACTGAATCTGATACTGGTTCTCTTTTGCCTTTAAAATAACATTTCTACTTTCCTTCTGGTCATTTTAATAGAAGATTGTCAGTTCTTCTATTATGCTGCTGCTTGTATGCTGTCTGACTTGTGGTTTTGCTGTTTGCCGCCTTTTGGTTTCTCTTCCCTATCTCCTTCATTCAGTTTGAGTTATCTCTTAATTTGTCCCTGACAGTTGACAGACCTCAGAGTCTCCAGGCTTACACAAACCGTAAGTCCCACATCGAGCCAGGAGACAAGAATAGGGAAGGTACCTATGCCATCTGTCGGTGTATCTCTTGGTAACGATTCAACAAAGGCGTTGATGCTTAGGCATAAAATAAATTCTCATAGTTTTATCTTCAGTTGTTATTTGTTTCAAGTGGCAGTTGCAGTGAAGTATTTCACAGTGGTGTTCACCATCAGTTTCGGCTGGCAACTATGGCATACCATTCCTCCTTTTGTACCTCTTAAGTGGTTTGAACAATTTCCCTTATTAGTTCAGAAATATTCTTGAACAACAACCCCATTTAGTCACCTTTAGGAGCTGTCCACCTCTCATAAATATAGTCACTGGGTCTCATTCACTAAGTATGCATGTGCACAGGTTGCATATAAATGTTTTCAGAAACAAATGATGAATCACTGATGAATTCTAACTATAAAAACAAATGTAGGAGCAATTAAAACGATGCATGCATCATACTTCACCTTGAAAGTATGGATCACCTTGTTAAGATTACATTTTGTCTTCATTTTCTTGAAAGAATAAGAAAACCTGTGTAATCCAGTGTTAAGGTTTCTTTAAATGATGAAGCAGATATACAGCTGCCTAACGAGAGGTCTGTAATGTGAATAAAAAATTTATATTGTGTTTGAACTTGCTTTTTAGGAAAGCACACTTGCTCAAGGATGTTGCTTCTTTAGGGGGTGTTTGTTTAAATGGCTAACCTCTGGCATGCTTATTAACTTCTGTTGCTTATTTGGAATGCTCCAAATTTCCAAAACATTAGAATGTGGTTCTGAACAAATTCATGTCTTGTGAATAAGGGGGAATGGTTGTAATGAAACGTTCTGAAATCTCTGCAATTGTTAGTGAATGAGACCCACTGTTCCCAGCTGTAAAGGATAAAAACGTTTTGTACATGCGCACACTTAATTGTCTTTGTTCCTCCTTTCAGGGGACAGTGGAGGGGAAATGCTCTGCTCTATATGCCAGAATGAAAGCTCCGAGCCCCCCAATGAAATAGTTATCTGTGACAAATGTGGACAAGGTACACTATAATTATCCGGCTTGAGTCACTTTACACAACTATATAAGGCACTGAGTTGCCTATTTCACCTCTGATAATATCTCTTCCATAGGATACCATCAGCTATGCCATGCTCCCATAATCGACTCCAGTGTTATTGCCTCTGATGACAAATGGCTGTGCAGACAGTGCGTGTTTGCTACAACAACGAAGGTATGTTGATGACATGTTCCCTTCTTTTGAAGGTATCTATCTAAAGTGCCTAAGAACCAGAGATGTCTTAAAGTTTATTCAAAACATTGTTGCAACATTAATTTGTGAATGTGGGATTAGTTGTATAATATATGGAATATAAAAACACTTTGTAGTGTTCTGTTTGAGGTACAAAATTAACCTTTTGCTGCAACTGCAGAGGGAATTAAGAAAAAACACTCACCAAGACAGTATTAGTTTTTTTTTTTTTTTTAATGCAGTAAAAATATATATATATTTTTTTAAATTGTAAAAGAAAAAAGAAAGTTGTAAAACATTGTTACAATTTAAAATAATTGTTTTCCATTTTAATTTATTCATATGATGGCACAGCTGATTTTTTAGCAGCCATTACTAGGGATGGGTATCATTAAGGTTTTAACAGTATTACTACTTTTATCGATGCCACTTATCGATCCGGTACTTTAATGGTACGCTTATCTGTACTTTTGGTTGTTAAAAAAAAAACAAAAACAAATTGAGAACAGAATGTAAAGTAATTATCTATAGCCTAACAAACACCAATGTTTGAGCAAATTACGCAAACAAAACCAATTACTGTAAAGCAAATAAGCACAATATCCATGTAAAAGAATGTACAGTTGGGGAATGCAGGTCAGGTTTATTTAGCAATAATAAATAGGAAATGTATTTATTTATTTTTCTCCAGTACCAACAGCAGAACTGTTAATGTCAGAGCTTATCAATACTTCGGTACCTTGTCCATGATAAAATGTTTGTATCTGTGAAATCATAGAGAGGTGGTGCACTGAAGAAAGGGCCAAATGCCAAAGCCCTACAGGAAATGAAGCAGTCTCTCCCATACGCCCTTGAAGATTTAGTCTGGGACCAGGGCCACAAGACCAACATCCAGCAGTGCTACTGCTACTGTGGAGGGCCTGGCGAGTAAGTTCAATACAATACATGTAGCAGAAAACAGTGTTGGTTAATGTTGATCTTTTTAGGATGAACCTCACTAAGATCATGAGTTGAAGATGATTGTAGGTACAGAATGCCCCCAGCAAAATTCTAATGACTTTCTTTTCTCCCACAGCTGGTATCTAAAGATGTTGCAGTGTAATAAGTGTAAACAGTGGTTTCATGAAGCATGCATCCAGTGTTTTCAGAAGCCCATGCTCTTTGGAGACAGGTGAAGTAATGCTCTCCAGGCATTCGATTAAAATGAAAGCCAGTTGTTGAAGTTTTTGTAATTGAACTAACATTTATGTCTTTTATTTTCAGGTTCTATCTATTTATTTGTTCTGTTTGTAATAGTGGACCAGAGTACCTCAAACGTTTGCCTTTGAGATGGTGAGGTTTTTTTTTTCTCTCTTTAAGTTGGTCGTTACTGGCTATTTATTTATTTTTTCATAGCTTGTAAAGCTTGTAATTTAATCAAATGCTTCAATGCCAATCATTTAATAACACTGTTATTAATTTTGAGAATACGTTTAACAAAGTATATTAGACTGTTGTTTTACCTGAATTTACTTGAAGCATTTAAAATGATTTTTTTTTTTTGCCTTATTTTTTATTTATAGCATTAAGTAAATAGTAGAGAATTTTTAAAATAAGCCATTTTGTTTTATTATTGGCCAAAACACAAACGTTTTAAATTTCCGTCTTTCATAGTGTACACATGTTGTGTTGTCCAAATTCAAACGTAGGATTTAAAAAAATTAAGAACATTAACATTTAACAAATTTGAATTAAGAAAATATACAAGCATTTAACATCTGCCATATATCAGTTATCTGTCGTGACAAATTATTATCTTATTGATGTCAGCAAAAATTTCTCTGCATTCTTAACTTTTTTTCTTCATTTACAGGGAAGATGTTGCACACCTGAGCCTCTATAACCTGAGTGTAATTCATAAAAAGAAATACTTTGACTCAGAGCTCGAACTGATGACTTACATCAATGAAAACTGGGACAGGCTTCAGCTGGGCGAGGTACTAGTCTTTGTAATTGCGTTGGTTAATCAGCTAGTGTTCCCTTTATTTAATTCATGGCATTGTACCTCCAGCTTGCAGATACCCCGAGAGCAGAACGATATGAATGCATTCTGGAAGCACTTAACAGCAACCTCAACATGTGAGTTCATTTATATGCCTATTATTGGCATTTTACCTTTATACAGCAATGCTTGAATACATTTCTTTTTTTCCCCTGGTGGGTTTTAGGTTCATGTCAGGAAAAGAGATAAAAAAGAAAAAACATCTGTTTGGATTACGAATTCGCTTCCCACCAGCCCCCCAGAATTCTGAGCTTTTGTCAGGTCTAGAGCCAGAAAAAGCCTCCCATGAGATCAAAATCAAAGGCAGGAAGGCCACCAAACCCCCTCATTCATCCAGGTTAGTCATTGTTTATTTAATACTATTGGCTTCACTGTCGTGAACATATCTTATGCTGTACTCTAAGCTAGGTTGTTGTTGTTTTTTTGTCTTAATTTTGTAATTGTTTTAGCACTGTCACTAATGGAGTGAAGAAAGGAAAAAGGAAGCATCACACACACTCCTTAGAGACGCTGGCGAAACTGAGAAGATCAAGTGAACTTTTGTCACAGGTAAGGAAATTAGATTAGTTTGTACATTATTTGCAAGTTTGTTTATTACCTACAAACACATGGTTGGTTTAATGTAGACATTAACATTTAGGTTGCCTTCTTTTTTGCAGAATGATGGGAAGTTTCCGACTCTAGACAAAAACTCATTTGAACTGATGGCTTCAAAAAGGTGAGACGGAGATCAACACAATGCTTTGTAGAAATCGTTGAGTTATAAAAATCCACCCTTTTACACAAATTTTTTTTTTAGTGCTAAAAGTGAGAAATCTTTGCCTTCATCAAGTACCTCAGATGTTGAATCTGCCACCAGCACCAGTGAAACTACCTCAACCACCCTCTCAAGGCAGTCCAGGTGATTATTTTTCACTTCATTTTCAAGATTTTCAAGTTAATCATCCTCGGTATGTGATTATACCATTTAGAACAGGGGTAGGCAACATCAGTCCTGGAGTGCTGATGTCCCGCAGAGTAATGCCTGTAGCACTAGTAACTGAAGACCTTGATGAACTTGTTCAGGTGTGTTTGATATGGGTTGAATCTAAACTCTACAGGATAGCAGTACTCCAGGGCCGACGTTGCCTGCCCCTGATTTAGACGTTTAAGGGCCAAAAAGATTGTTATGCTTTTATTCGTCCCGGACATGTTAAATTCATCAGAAGTGACAGTCAAGACATTGACAATGTTAAAAAATATTCCCATTTTAAATAAATGTTATTCTTTCTAACTTAATATTCAAGGAAAAAGGGGGAAAAAATACTAATTTAATATTCAGCAGAAGAAATGTTTTTAACATATTAAGAGGAAATATTTCTGAAGCACGAAAACCGCATATAATTCCTTAATGATCATGTGAAACTAAAGACAGGAATGTTTAGATTTTAAAATGTACTTAGATAAAATACATTAAAATAGAAAAAAATCATATTAAAATGAAAAATGGCAATTAGTAAAGTAGTAAAATGTTAATTTGTAGTATTTCGTTTACAATATTCCTGTTTTTACTTTTTTCCCCACCAAATGCATTCTTGGTGAACAGAAGAGACTTCTTTCAAAAAAAAAAGTTACTGTCCTCAAACTTTTAAATGGTAGTGTATATTAATTTATTAATTATTTGTTTTAATTCATACATTTTATACAGATACATTTATGTAATTGATAGGAAATCTGCGTATTTTTACAGTAATTTTGCTAGTTTGTATTTATATTTATTATATTAAAGGAAATAAACTGTCTTGCTAATAATTTGAACTATTCTTTTTGCGCACAAAAACACACAAGGTTCGGATAAACTTAATATTTTTGCTGACCTCTATTAGAGATACAGAACTTCATAGATTATAATGCTGTATTCTGTATACCCTGTTCATACCCTGTGTACCCTGTTCATCTCTAGTTTGGGCAGTCCAAGTGGACCACGCACTGGATGCTTATGGCCTACCGTCACACAGCCACCGATTAAGAGACGCCGGGGACGTCCGCGGCGAGCACTGCAGCCCCCAAATCCAGAGATTCCGCCACCCTGCAACCCAGAGCTGCAAGCTAGCAACAACGTTCCCGAGCCCAGCCCCCTCCCCTCCTGCCTCTACAGTGGCATGGACATCATGCAGGGCCTGGACCCCAACACCCAGCTCAATCACCTCAAGAGTTCTATCAGCACTTA
Source organism: Enteromius paludinosus (assembly GCA_032361165.1). NCBI lineage: Eukaryota > Metazoa > Chordata > Actinopteri > Cypriniformes > Cyprinidae > Enteromius > Enteromius paludinosus. Next base: position 4,546,169 of record JAUMHQ010000045.1, on the reverse strand, counting down.
CTTCGGAGCAGCAGGACGTCTGGCCTGTGGAGAGAAGTACCGTGTGCTCGCTCGCCGTGTCACTAACGACGGCAAAGTACAGTACTTGGTGGAATGGGAGGGTGTCACTGCCTCCTGAGCTTCATGTGGGTCTAATGTACTTCTTGACAATAAATATGTTACCCATAAGCAGAGCAGTGATTGTGCCCAAATGTATGTGGTTGACTGAGAGATGAGGGGCCTCAGGACTATAATGAAGAGAAGGGACTTTGTAAAGTTTTGTGTATGTGACCTATCTCTGTGGAAACTGAAAACGAACTGTCTTCACATGGACTGGATTTAAACATTGAAAGTGACTGTAGTGTCAGGTTGAGGACACAATCAATTCACTACTTTGTGAAAATAACCTAATCCTTGCTTTTTGTCTCTGATGTGGAGGTGCCTTAAGGGGTTGTTAAATGGAAACTATATATGCTGCTGGGGACAGGATTTTTCTTGGTCTCCTTATTCAGTTAAACTTTTTCTTGTAGCTCGAATTGCCAAGAGGAGAGAGCGCTATTGTCATAGGGCACTTTTATTTTCATTTCAACTGATTGCACATAAGCTCTCACCCTGTACATCCAGTATTGTCATCTCCGTTTAAACAGCCTAGCTTGTGAATTTGATTTATAAAATGAGATTATGATGTTAAAAAAAACTATGGAAAATGGTTCATGCTTCTCCTGCCACAAAATAAAATTTAAATATGAGTAGCATTAATATTTACATAAAATCTTGTTATTTTCTGAGACATACCACATTCATAGAAGGAAAATCGAAAGTGTTTTTGTCTGTTTTATTTTATTTTTTTTTTAAATATATACATATATCTTAAAAGCTTATGACAGCGCTGTAGCATTAGGAGGTCTTTGTATATCCTCCCCTTACATTTTTTTTTAGGCTAAGCGCTGTTTGTTTTTGGTTTTTTTATCGGATGCCCTAATTTTTTTTTGTGACTGAGGGATAATCTTATTTGTGTACTTTCTTTTATACTATGCAACTAATTAAACAGACCTGTGTATTTTATTTTTTTATTTTTTATTTTATTTTATTTTTTTTGCAGCTTCAGCTTCTCATTACAATCGGAAAACAGCAGCAATATTTTTGTTACAATTGACTCAGGCTTATTGTGTGCTATTTATTGCTTTTGAACTGTGTACACTAACAAATTGTCATTTCACATGAGCACTCAGGTTAATTTCCAAATTCACTGTAAGATTTGATAGGACATCCAAATGAGATTTTGGTGAGTTGTTAGCTTTGTATTTGTATACATTTCTAAAGTTGAATTAAATTTTTAGATGGAAAACTTTTTTTTACCTGAGAATGCCCTGTTCTCAATAATATTATCTAATTTCTTGCAGAGGGTGGAAGTAGTATTGGAACCAGGCAAGTTTTGGACTTCAACATTAATACCTCCTGATTTTGATACAAAAGAAATCTTAAGAATATTAAGCTCTTGTTATGTTATGTGCATGAAGCATTATTCAGTTGGTGTACCAGTGTTAGTAAAGCTTGCTTTGTATTTTCCTGGCTTTGAGCAGGCTCCTCTAGCCAAAGAATAAAGATATAAAACCTCTATAAAATCTGTTTAACTAGCCATTTTTTAATGCTTTGAAAAAAACTATTTGGTCAAAATATCTTTGGCCCTGCTAATGTGTTTGCGTATTTATTTACTCTCATATTCAGTGTTGGGAAGGTACTTTTGGAAATGGGATAGGTTACAGATTACACAAGTTACCAAATGTAAAATGTAATTAGTGTAACTCTTTTAATTACTTTATTAAAGTAATGTAACCATTATATTTGATTATTTTTCTAAAATTCTAATGTATGTTCAAATCAAATCAAATGACAGTAAGTCAGGTTAACTGAAATAAACCTGGCTTATTTGGTAAACCTGTTTTATGGAACGGGCCCCAGGAAGGGTTAACCTTAAATCAATACTCAACACTGATTACTGGCAGACCTTCAACATACTTAAAAAATCCCAAATCCTCATTTTGTAATATCTTATAAATATACATATATATTATAATATCGTTATTTTGTAATGAAATGATGTAATGCTGTTACATGTAGCTAGTCACTCCCCAACACTGTGCTGTGTTTGTAATATTAATACATTGCTATGAGAAAAAAATAACACGCAATTATCTACTTTTGGTCATGTTAATTTATTTTATCTAATTTGATGGTGAATGTATAACATGAAACAGAGATTGTTTTCAGCCAAAGATTTTTCCCTTCAAATCTGTTGACAAACTTTAACCAAACAAATAAACGAAGCAATAAAAGCTGTTGTTAATATCATACACTAAGCTTCAATGCAAATAGAAAATCTTATTGAAAACAGCAACAAAGTAAAACTTTGTTATATTCGCGCCGTCGCAATGTAAATAAAAGTATTACGACAACCACATATTTATGATGAAAACAGCAACAGTGAAACGTTATCGCTGTTCGCGCTGTCATTCGCGGCCCTAGCGCGTCAGCATGACGTCACGGCCATACGGCCAATCAACTGAAGCGACGGTGGCAGCGCAATTTGTTTAGATCTCAGTGCAGTGAATGCTAGGCTAAATCTACTGGAAATAAGGTGTACTCTGCACAGAAATGCTGTCTTTGAACATGCCGATGAGCAGGTATTCACTAGTATAGAAATATCTTGTCAATCAACCAACAGGAAATCAATGGAAAACTAAAAAAGCGATGGCCGTGTGTTCCTTGACAACCTGTTGAATAACAGTTGCATGAAATGCAGCTAAAGCACTTGAGTGTAAGGTAGGTATGATAACTCATTATTCAGGACCATAAATAGACAACGCTGTAAATTAAAATAAGAAAATGTTTAAAGCAATAACGTACAGTGCGAGTTTATTGTTAGTTTGTAGCTAACTCCATTGAACAAAGAAAATGTTTATTTACAGGGCTTTTCATAACAATCATCAATGTTCAAAGACAACAGGGTGTTGGTAGAAGATGTTGTTTCCTTGAGAAATCAGTTGCTATTAACAGAGAAAAACCTACAGTCACTGGGGGAACAATTGAGGTGAGGCATTTGGTCTGTTGAGGATTGCTGAAATGCATTGTGGGTTTTACTTGATGATAGCTCTTTCAGTTATGAGTGAAGATTACTGTGATATTATACAATACTGCTGCTAAGTATTGTTACATTTCTTTGTAGTGCTAGAATTTCATAATTAAAACGTTTTTTCTGGCACTCATTTCAGTCAATCAGGAAATGACATTACTGGTGAGGATAATAACAGCAGAAGTGCCTTGGACAGATTCCCAGGTCGTCTTACTTTAGAGGACCTCCAGGATCCTGGACAACCAAGAGGAGCTTATTCACACCCTGAGCAGAGGGTCTGTGCATGTGACTGCAGGGTGAGATGCTTTGACGATACAGCAGATAAATTAACTAAAGTGTTGTTGACTTGGAATGCTTGTTGTTTAAAAGTTAGCCCTGCAAAACCTAACCTTTTGCCTTAATTAAGCTGTGTTTTTTTGTGTTCATCTGTAGTCAGACAGAGACATGGAGACAGAGATGTCGGTACTCAGGAAGAAGCTTAATACCATTAGGCAGGAGAACACTTCTCTGTCCACGGAGAACAGGCAGCTCATCAGTGACATAGAAGCTGCTCAGCTTGAGTTAGTCAGCTCAAAGTCCAAGGTAATCACATAGCGACTGGTTATGGTGCTAGTTTGTTATGCTGCATGTTGGGTTTCAGTTATTTAAGAGGTATACTTCCGTAAAAAAATTGGGGAAGGTTAATTTTTTTCAATACTGGGAAATATTATTACAATTAAAATTAACAATTGTAATAAATGTTGAAATAAGGGTAATTTATTACTACAGTCTTCAGTAATGAAATCAGAAATCATTCTAGTAAAAAAAAAATCGAAACATCCACCCACTCAGTCTTTGGATCATTCATGAAAGAACTAGTTAAGTTTGATTCATGAGCAAATCTTTATTTTGTGTTTTTTTTACATTTCGTTGATCTTTCATAAAATGGGTCTGGATGATTTGTTGATGATTAAAAGATTCAGATGACAAAAAATGTTTTTTTTGAACATCATACAAACTTAGCAATATGTTTTAAAAGCACTTTAACACCTTCAAGTTGCCATTAAATTAAATTTGAAAATGCATGTCATAACCTTAATCCTCTGGTAACACAACAATCTTCTCTCTGGTTATATTGTTAACTGATGTTTGTTTGTATAGATCCGTCTGTTAGGATCCACATTGGGATCCAGGACCTCCAGTGTGTCTCACATGAAGGAGCAGATCCTGGGGCTTGAGGCAGAACTGGAAACCCAAACCCAAGCTTTAGAGTATGTTCATCTTCTCTACCACTACCATTTAGCTTAAAATGATACAGATTCGTTCTGTCAGATATTTGGAGCAGAATGTTCTTGTCTCTTCAGGGCTGCAGAGCAGAAGTTGGAAGAAAGAGAACAGACAGTGATGCAGAGTAACCGGCTGGTGGAGAAGCTCAGAGATGAGCTGAGAGTTGTTAAAGCGGAGTTAGCTGAAAGAGCACGTCTGGGAAAACGGTACAAGATTAGGCTTAGTTCACACTGCAGGTCTTAATGCTCAGATCTGATTTTTTGCTAAAATCTTTTTTTTTTTTTGTGTGTGTGCTGTTGTTCACATTGTAATTGAAATGTGACTGCCATCAGCCTCATGTGTGAACTGTATATGGCCCTTTTGTCACCCAAAATACTTATTAAATCCACACCCTCACTTTCCTTCCACTGACCACCTTCATTACAATTGTGGTTTTAGTCTTTCCACCTCCGGCGCAGAATTGTGATGTCTGTCGTATTTCAATGACGTTCAGACTGAAGTCGCATTGCAAAACATCAGATATGTACCTGATTTAGGACCACGTATGAAAGTGGCCTGGGCCTTATTTGAAAAGATCGGATTGGCTGTCGTAAGAAAATCAGATCTGGGTTACATTTAGGCAAAAAAGTTGGATTTGGGGAACTTTAGCCTGCAGTGTGAACTAAGCCTTAGTTACGCTAAAGAAAAGATTACACTAATGCATCCTGGGAACAGTAATCACTTAAAGCTGAAATTATCTCAAATTTACAAGAACTTAAATTCTGGGAAATGTTTCTTTTTAAGTGCTGAGCAGCAGAGGAACCAAGCACTTCAAAATGCAGAGAAGCTCACAGTGACCTTTAGAGAATACAAAGAGGACGTTTCTGAAAAACTCAGGAAGGTAATTTAACATAGGAATTATAAACTGAGATAGGAATCATGCTGTAATAATAAGTTATTTTCCAGCTGTATGTATCATGCATGTCCTGGGTTTGCTGAAGGTGTTGGAAAGTGAGGGCCAGCTAAAAGTCAGCCTGATGGAGTGTGACAGGGAGAGAGAGGAGCTGGAGAGGAAGTGTGCTGAGCTGGAGAGAGAGAAGGATGGTTTATGTCACAACATCTGGTAAGAGACCATGCTGTATGCTGATATAAACTATATAATGTTTTGGGTATAAATGATTATTTTAAAAGTTTAAAGGAGCATCATTTATCAGAAATAAGAAAATAACTTTTTTTTTTTTAAATGTCTTCACTGTCACTTTTTAACAAGTTAATGCAATCTGTAATAGGGCATGTTTAAGGTTAGGGTTTTTCATCACAATTGTATTGCATTTATCTATTATCTTTTAATGCACATCATCTAATATGTTAATCTGCAAATTAAGCAATCATTTGACCAGTTTATTAGCTGCTAGACTGTTTGTAAAAGGTATACTGCTTATGCTAAGTACTGCCGTTTCTGTTCTCTGATCAGTGATCTGAAGGAAGCTCAGAGTCGCTCTGAGTCTCTCTCCACTGAGCATGTGCAGCTGCAGTCACAGGTTCAGCGGCTCTCAGATCAGCTAAAACAGCTGCAGAAGGAGCTAGCTGAGAAGGAGGCTCAGCTGCAGGAGGTGGCAGGGCTTAGGAAAGACAACGAGGACCTGCGACTCCTTACGGCTTGTCAAGAGCAGAGGGTGGCTCATGCCCTCAGAGAGAAAGAACAGGACAGAGCCGAGCTGACTAGCCTTGAGAGCATATTGGACTTTCTACATGTGAGAGAGGTGCTGGAATATACACATACTAAATAAAATAATTGCATTTTAAAATGTAAAGGGATAATCCACCTAAAAATGAAAGTTCTGTTATAATTTAAGGCTTTTAATTCTTTATTTTATCGTCAACAAAAACTGATATGATATATGATAGCTGTAATGGAGCTCTCTGACCCTCCCATAGACAGCAATGGAATTAACATGATCAATGACCAGGAAACATACCAAGGATATCGGTAAAATAATCAATAAAAGACTTTAGAGGTTTAACCATAATTTTACGAATCCACAAGAATACTTTTTGTATGCAAAAGGAAAAATAAAGACTTTATTCAACATTTTTTCTCCTCTGTGTCACCATAGCTCCATTTTGGAGAGTATCCGCTAATTGCAAATAGTGCACCACATGGATATAGTTTTCATTTACATCAAAACATATCTGTTTAAAATATATTAATTTGTTTTCCAAAGACTAACGGGTTACGGGTTAGGAAGGACATGAGGGTGAGTAATTAATGACAAAAGTTTGATTGTGGGGAACCCTTTTAAAGCAGAATAGATTCCAAATGGCTGTCAATATGTTTATCCTTCGTTACATGAAAAAATATCTGTCTAAAAGGGATTCTACCAACAGTCCCCTGTGTCTTTATGGTTGTAGTTGTGGTGTGTACTCTCTTCTGCTCTTTTCTGCTCTATCAAAACTATATTGTTACTGTCCCCTGTATTGCAATTTTTTTCTGAGAATCAAAAAAAAGATATAGAAATTTTATTTTCAATCATTGAAAGTTATTTGGTCTAAAACATAGTTTGACCTTACTGATCTTAGTTTTATGGGCAAAAACGGTTAAAAATATTTTCATGACCGTGAAATCTGTTTCAGAATCGGGAGGGTGCACTGTGTGTGAACCCTTGTTTGCTGCCTGGCTTGTCTTACACAAGCACCACTGAATCTCTCAAACACAAACCTGGTGAGCATATAACTCTCAACACCGTCTCAGGAAGGCAGCGGTATCCTGTCACCTTTAATTTCTTCATTCAATTTTTTTGTAATTTTGTATTTTTTGTACAAAATATTACTTTAATCTCTGCCCTTTTATATAGGTGAGCGTTATCAGAAACTGTTAACGGTGCTTCAGATGGTTGAGAGGGAGAAGACCCGGCATGCCAGTGCTGCTCAGGGCCTACAAGAGAGACTGACTAGAGCCCAGGAGGAGATCTCCTCACTGCAGACCTCCATCACAGAGAGATCCTCTCACTACCAGCAGCTCCACAACCAGCTACTGGCCAAAGCTACACAGGCCACCTCTTTAGAGAAAGAGGTTAGTGACCCTTCAAATCAGTGTTTCCTGTACCAGAACAGTGTCACAGTAGTTTTGTTGAGTACAATGTAAATGTTTGTATTTGCTTTCTGCATGGTAAAAATGAACTGGAAGTAGTGAAAAAAGAATAACAAATGCTTGAAGTTTGTTTGTATCTTTATGCACTGCTGTTGGAAACATTTCACATGTGACATGATTGTTGATTGAGAGTATAGTTATTAATTTACAGTTAAAAAGTATTTAATGTAATCAGTTTTTATAAGATTTAAGTGAAATTTCAGTACCACTGCAGAAAGTATTTCATTATTCATTAAATATTAACTAATTAACGTGAACCATGAACTACTGTTCAAAGGTTTGAGAATACGTTCCAAGCCACCATGACATCAGAATGCGAACATAACTTTTGTTTATGTCAAATTAAATACTTAAGTAAAGATGCATGATATTAATTAAACGTGATGGTATTTTATTCTCAATTTAACTATAATTTTCTCTTTTGGACATTATGTAAACATCTTTTATGTGAAATATCTTATTCAGTAAATAAAAATAACATACGTTTTGAATGAGTCCTCTTGTTTTGGTAAAATAATTAACATTTTGCAAATACTCTGACACACTCAGTGGGTCACTAGTTGGATCAATCCAATGAAGTCTGCATTTGAACTGGCTTATGAACTACCTTACATTGACTCTGATCTTTGAAAATAGACGAGGAGAGGCCCTCCAAAACCTCCCTTCCATGGTCTTTTTCAGTAATGTAGTCTGAAGACCATCTGGTGCAAATTTTCAAGAGGTGAAGACTGCAAACAATGTAGACTACCTCAGAAATGAAGCCTTTAGTGGAAAAAAAAGTCAGCAAGGAGACCCTAAATCCTCCCATAGGCATATAAATCTTCCACAATAGAGGAGTGAAATGAAGGTTTAACATCTATTGCAAAAGACAGGGACAGGAGATTTGAAAGTCACAACTGTCTATTGTGCTAATGAATCCAGTAATACTAAAAATACTAAAAAGCCCAGTAATACTATAGAAAATTAGGGAGAGCCAAACCACGCATATTCTTAGTTTTTTTTTCTTCTTTTACTTTTTCCAGTTCCATACTAATTGAGAATTAGAATTATCCAGTGTGGAAAAAAGGGGCTTTGAAAATAAAGACAGAAATACACCAAAAAGCATAAAATATTTTTTTTTAATATATATATATATTACCTGCTGTTTTGGAATTTGGAATTTCGTGAAAAGTATAGTAATCTAACTAAGAAATATTCTGTTCATTAGCTTAAAAAGAAGAGCTTGCGTGTGACTGTCCTGGAGAAACAGCTGCAGGAGAAGAGTGCTGCTTATTCACAGTTTGTAATGAAGACCAGCCAGCTTGAACAAGACCTTCTGGTAACATATACATACAAAGCAATTAATGATTTCAAGATTAAACTGCAAACCTAATCTATACTTTGTGTTTCTGTTACATTAGGAAAAGTCTAGCAGTATTCAGCACTACCAGTCAGTCTTGAACAAGAAACAGAGGGAGTATCAGCAGACTATAGAGAAAATCAAGACGGCACAGTCACACAAATGCAAAGAGCTGGAGGATAGAATTGAGGTGGTATGTATGCATTTGTGCATTATTTTATTACACTTATTAAAAAGAAAACATATTAAAACGGTGTGTTTGTGTGTATTTCAGCTACAGTTGTCTCTGGCTCAGAAACAGACTGAATTTGAGGAACAAGAGCAAAATGTGACTGATCTTCACAATGAGAAGCAGCAGTCACAGCAGAGAGCTGCTCTTCTACAAGCCGTTATAGATAAGCTCACTGAGGTCAGATCTTGGTTTTAATGCATACTTATTCCATGAATACAGAGGGCTTCCAAAGTCTGAGACTACATAAACAAATTTTAATCAGAATTGATTTGAATGCATTGTCAGTGATGGGAATAACGGCATTGAAAATAAATGGGGTTATTTTTTCAGTAACAAGTAATCAAACAAATGATTGTTTCCGCTGTTAGTTACCATTACTGACAATAAAATGCGCCATTACTATAATGAATTCTTATATTAGAATTGTATTTTTCAGTTGATCTGAATGGATGTGCAGTGTTGCTGTATTTCACGTACCATAAACTGGTTGCCGACGCTTTCTCAGACATGCAAAGAAAGATACAGAGCCAGAGAGTCTTTCCTAACATGCAGAATTGACGTGCTATTCTTTGTCATATTTTCCTCTCAAAGTAATATTCAGCTTTTTAGAACTGCTAATTTCTCTGGTAGTGGGCGGAACTAATGTGCAAAAGACAATCTCCTGGGCTGGTGCTCACCTATTATCTCCCATATTAATAATGTGTTTCATGTTGTTATTGGTAGCAGAATTCATGGTAGTTTCTTTAAAAAAAAAATGTCCCCCTGTGTTTATAGAAACACTTATTGATTATATAAACACTATGACAAATAATATCTTAAGCACCACCACCAGTCCTAGTTCCGTCAACATGATAAATATGCATTCATATTTAGTCATTCTAATTACTAAGGTTCTGTCATCATATAATGCTAAATTATCATAATATCATACTTTAATGCTTCACTGACTGAAGTAGTTATTTTTGTTTAAATTAACTTAAAATGAGTTACTTTTATAATGACATATCTCAGTTACTAACTCGGTTACTATTTGTGAGAAGTGTAGGATTACTAATGTAAAAATCAGTCTTAGTTTCTAATATGATGTTATTTTGGGATGTAAGATCAGCAGATCTAAGGTGAAGTACATTATATTGAGGATTTAAAGTAAAGGTGTTAACATTAGCAGTTTGCAGCCAGATGTTCCTGCCAGTTCTAGTCCTCTTATGGCGCTTTTCCACTGCATAGTACGGCACGGCACGGTTCAGTACAGCTGGGGGGTTTTCCACTGGGAAAAGTACCTGGTACCTGGTCCTTTTTTAGAACCACCTCAGCTGAGGTTCCAAGCGAGCCGAACAGTTACCAAAACGTGACGTGTAAACTCTGCTGGTCACTGATTGGCTGGAGAAAATCATCATTACTGCGTCACTGACCTTGCGACACGAGACACAACAGTCGCTAGTCGATCAAGTCACGGCAGTAGAGGCGGCGCAACTATAACGCAACTTTTGCAAAACATGAATACTTAATTTGCATTCTTTGTCTCAACTGTCTCCACCTCTATGTAACTCCTCCCCCTTGAAAACGAAATTTTTACAATGTAACACTGCCTTAGTGAGACAAGTCTGACGAGTTAGACAAGTTTGCCGATTGAAATGATGACTACAGCGCGGGCAGAATACTCAGAATAAAGAGAATTTTGCTTCCAATCCAAAGTGTCTCACTGGTCCCTGAAGAAGTTTTACAACAGAAGTAACTAGAAATAATAACTTTTTTAAAGTAACGTTCCCAGCACTTTGCTAGAGCTGCACGGTTCTGGATAATTTTAGATTTTTTCTCTCAAATAGAGATCACGATTTTCTGACGATTATGGTTTTACTGTACTCAGACTTTTGTACTGCACTAAACACATTAACAGTGTGAATAAAGTTTGTGAATCTCTCACTGAGTATTCCTTTGCTCCTTCAACAGGATTTCGAGGCAAAATCTAAATGCAGTGAAGAGGCATTTAGAAATGTTGAAGAGCAAGCTGCTGACTCTGCTGTAATGGTGAGACTGACTAATTGTTTTTTACTTTGTTTGTCTGCTCAGCAGTTCGAACAGAACAGTATGGGACAGGACAGTATGGCATTACATTGCTTTGTCTAAAGCAGTGGTTATAACCTGTTTGACTCAAACAACCCATTGTGGATATTCAAATATTCAAAGGTATTTCATTATTTCTGCTGTAATTAGTACATGGCTTATTTTTTATTAACAGAAACTGGCGGTATTAATATTTAAAATGACTTTACCATGATTCAAAGACTTTGATCTAAAACAAAAATAATACACTTTACATCTTGATGATATTTTTGGGGCAATCATGGTCTAATGGATGGGAAGTTGGACTCCCTGGGTGCTTCAGCACTGACTGCCCACTGCTTCGGGTGTGTGTTCACTGCTGTGTGTGTGCACTTGGATGGGTTAAATGCAGAGCACTAATTCCAAGTATGGGTCACCATACCTGGCCACAAATTACTGCAGTTCATATCCATCTTTTTCCTGAGTAATGAATGAGTGGCACCATGATGAATTCTAACTTCCAGTCTCCATAGAAATCCATGTTTAAACAGGGTAGAAAAGATTGACTTAATTAAACTGACATTGAGTTTAATTAAAAAGTGATTTGTGCTCATAAAATATGTCACCTCATTTATTTTCAATGCAGCTTACCTTGAGTATCTTCATGTCGTCTATCCACTCATTAAAGTATGACAAGTGAGTTACTACAAAGAGAAGGTGACACTAAAGTGTTGAAACTATGGCGCCATGTGCTTTTTAGAACCATTTTCATAGGTTTAGCATTATATTGAAAGCTCAGAAAATGTTAATTTGAATACAAACACCAGAGACTGGAACTTAAGCAGTTACAGTCAGGTGAGGCATCCACATTCTGGAAAAAGGTTTGTGTACCAAATAAACATGAACTAAAAATGAACGATTGTATTTTTAGTAATGAACTAATTTTCAATAAATATATATTGTATTGCTCATTGATAACTTATACATTCAGGAATGGTAACTAATGGACCTTGTTGGGCAATCCTGTTTCTAGTGCCAAGTGTTATTCAGTTCTCAAAGAAGAAAGTATTGTAATCAGTAGGTGCATACTCTAATTATTATGCAGCTGTTGAGATTATAGGATAAAGACTCTTTATTGAACCAGACACGGTTAGGACACGGTTGTAATTTCTGGTTTGTTTATTTCTAGGTTAGGAACCTGCAGACCAAACTGTCCGCCTGTAATGAGGAGCTGAATCATTATGTCCAGCAGATGGAGGATGTAAAGAAACATCATGATAGACAGCTGGAGCTGAAGAACAGTGAGGTCAGTCTTTAGGGCTTCCTCTTCCCTGTGAACATTATTTGAATGACGGTTAGTAGCTCCTGTTGGCCAATGTATTACTCATTGTAGCATGTTTATCAGCTGTCACAGCTGCAGGAAGAGCTGAAGAGGAAATGTGTGGCTTATCAGAGCTCCAGTGAGGAGAACCTGCAGCTGCAACACTCCATCCAGAACCAGCACACCATGTTGCAGGAGAGCACATTACGTATCGCACAGCTGGAGGAGAGCCAGAGTCAGCTGCAGTCCCAGGTACACACACAAGGGTTCCCATGGCTCTGGAAAACCAGGAAATATCAGTGAATTTCAAAATAGTGTTTGCAGGGTCTAAAACAAAGTTGTGGAAAATTATTAAAGAGGAGGTTAACTGTTTTTTTTCTTTTTTTTCTTTTATGAGGCCCCTACCTCAGACATAAGCAATGGACTCTGATTGGTTAGCTAGTTCAGTGTGTTGAGATTGACTAAAGTGCCTCTAGTATGCGTCTAAGCTCCCCACCCCACTAAGGTTGAATTGTAAACTATGGCGTTGTCCATATTGCTTATCATTTTGAGCCCGATTGAGACACACAGAATATTGGCGAAGAGAAACCAGTGCAAGCACGGCTTTTAATGGTACGCAGTTGTATAAATGTAAATGCTACATGCTGAGTTTAGCTTTTAATATATGGTTTTATCCTGATTGAAGAGGTCATATGATGTTGCTAAAGAGAACATTATTTTGTGTAATGTGTAATTGTGAAATGTAGTGTGTTTATGTGGTTTAAGTTTTAAAAACACATTATTTTCCACATACTGTACATTATTGTTTTGACTTTAAGCCCAGCCTTCCAAAACAGGTCAATTTGTACAAAGCTAATCGTTCTTAAAAAGGTTTGGCAGAAATGTTATGCCCCTTATCATGTGATGCTGCATCCCACCTCCATGACACCAAAACAGTCAAAAACACATTACAAATGAGACATTACTTGCATCCAGTGGAGACATAATTACTGATTATCATGATTTTTCGTGTTGCATCGCACCTCGTAAACATGACCATGTCTGCATTTTTGATTGGAGAAACAACAATGACAACAAAACAGATTCTTTTCTTTAGAAAATGTAACTTACTTTGTTGTGAGGAAGAAGTGCCAGACTGTCCTTGCAGTTAGAATTGCCCCATAGCCTCTGTGCACAGCCAGCATAGACTGCTCCTAAGTTCAGGAAATAGTCTTCCGTAAAAGTCCACTCTGATTTTTGTATTGAACTGTTCCCCATGTTAAAATGCCCAATATTACAGCGAAATATGTTTACAGCCTGGTACAGCTATCAGGGGGGTGAATAAATTTTTTTTTAGAACTCATCCGTTTTAATTATATTAAGCTTAAAACTTCCTCATAATTAAGGGGCGTGGCAACTTGAGTGGCGGGTGGATTGCCGCTGCTGTCACCACCGTCGAACAAAGGGGGCATGGTTTCATCCATGAGTTCCCGCCTATTTGCCCTTGTTCGATTATCCGAGAGTGATGCGCATGAGTCCTAGATGGTGATGGCCGGCTCCATCCACTTTGAGCTTCAAAAACAGTCTTCAGATACCTACTGGTGACATCACGGACACTACATCCATGTTTTTTACAGTCTGTGTTTGTGACGTAACGAACCTGGTTAGTAGCTTGTTGTAGTCCCTACGAGTCTTTTTGTTGGCATGAAACTGCCAGAATTTGTAAAAGATTCTTCCGCTTTTAGAAGATATATCTGTTTGCATTAAACTTTCCAAGATGCCACTTTGCAGATATAGTTTATGCTCAAACAGCAACATTACACACTAACATTAAAAATGTGAAATCGCAATTAACCACCCTTTTAATAAGGTCATGAACTGCCTTTATTATTACTCTGAGTTCCCCTTAGAATGTAATCAAGATTATTACATCAGAAAAACATCATCATTTAGAAGTTATAGGTTATTTTCTGTCATGTTTTAACTCCCCTCATCAGAACGTTCTGTTTGAATAGACATGGCAGATTGTAGACTTGAAGAAAATGGCTACTGCCATGATTGGCTAACAGTTGTGGAAGTTTAACAATACATCCTTTATATATGGACGCTGCTGGTCATTTAGGTCAAAAACACATAAGTACTCAGGACATATGAAATGTCTGTAATAACAGACAAAGCATTAGTGACCACCTAATGAAAACGAGGACTCCACACTTGTGTGGTCTGACATTACTATCCAAACTAATATAATCAGCACAGCAATGTCTTTCAGTTTAAATCTTTCTGAAAATCTGTGTTGAATTGGGCTTTGTTTGTAAGCGCATCCAAAGTAAAATGAAGTAAACAAAGGTTCCTACTACTGACACATTCTGGAATTTCTGGAACTCTCCTTATGTTGGTATAAGTTTAGATCTCCTTTTAGGTTTAATGTTTAATTGCTACTGCAGAACAAAACAGATGATTCTACAATGTTTGCTCTCCTCAGTAGAGCTTGCTCTCCTCAATACGGCATTCTGTGTAGAATTTAAATGGGTTAGATGCATGTTGTTGTCTCTGCATCCTTATGTATGTGATCTGCTCTGTGCTGTCCTGTCCTGTCTTTTGTTTAAACAACTGTAAAAAATAATTGAACTTCACTGGGTGGGAATGCTTACACATTCGAACTTAAACTTAAATCTTGCTAAATAGCATATACAATAATTACTATTGTTGTTAAATGTTTTAATTTTAACAGGACCCATGACTATCCACATGTCTTTTAGCTATAGGATATTACACACACTCAACAAACCTTTACATTTAGGTCGCATTGTTAGGCTTCACATAAAAAAAAGAAGTTCAGACGTAGTGTATATTCTGACAAGCAGATGAAACATACAACTATAGAATCAATTCTGATAGGAGTAATTTTGGTCTAAGAATATTTTCATATTCAGTATCGTTATCCTGATTAGTACTATTTATTTTATTTTTTAAATGTCATCCTTGTTAATACCGGATCAATAAATAATAGAGTTATTCATTTGTTTGAAGATCTGTAAAGTTGTGCCTAAGGGTTGTTCTGTTCCAGCACAAAACAAGCTTTTTTTCCTGTTGAACAACGCTTTGTACTGAACCTCCAAAGGGAGTTTACCCTATTTGCTTTATTAAAGCATGTTTCTGGTCTAGTTTTAATCTATTTTTAGGTTAATCCATATTATAAAGAGTTTGTATTTTTGTTAACTCTACACATTATACATTCTGTAAAAGCTGTAGTAACTTTGCCACTACATCAACTATCTCTCATTAGAACGCTTTATTTTTCAAACATTCTACTGATGTTTGTAATAGTTACTAATTAGCAGGTGCATGTCAACTTATTCTCTTATTATTCATCCTGTTTCTAATGTCACTTTAATTTAAAAAAATGTAAAAAATAAATAGTCAAAAAACATAAATGGGTTACACAATAATCTTATGACCTTAATGCATGAAAAAAATCTATATCAATAGTGGGATAATATCTGCTGATTGCTCACAGGTGTCCCAGTTGGAACAAGATTTAGAGAAGGAGCACGCTGCCTTATCTCAGGCTCTGAAGAAAAGGGAGAGAGAGGTGGAGGAGGTCACTCAGGAGGTGCAGAAGAAGGAGAGGCAGGCTGCAGAGCTCTCTGGCTCCATAACGTGAGACCACTTGGCATTTCAGTTCCTTAATTTACCTTTTTTGTATTGCGGGAAAATTTCTCAGCATTCATTTTTGTTTACCACTGCAACTAGTATGATCAAAACATGTTTATGGGTTTCTTCCTGTGCAGCATGGAAAAGTATGAAATTTGATTTTGGCGTTTCCTAGGTCTGCAAAAGTATTAAAGAAAACAGAGTATGGAAACGTGTTTGTATTTCCAGACTATTGCCTCTATTCTATTTTCAAAAACAGAATATAAATGTCTTATAAAAGCAGACTGTTTTTATAATGAAACTCTGAAAGCATATGACTGAAGAAATTACTAGAAAATGTTTGTTGGCTTCAGTTTGCCTGAATTGTAACACTGAACTTTTTTCATGAGACTTGTCCTGAGGGTGTCCCTTGAGATGATCTTATGACTGTTTAATGGCTTCAAAGCCTTTGTATCCCTAGCCACTCCCACTAAACTTTTTCTCTATAAATATATATTGCAACAGCAAATTATTTTAGCTGAGAAAGGGATGTAGTGTCTTTTCACAAAAGCCGAATTTAGACAAGTAGGATTTTCATAACTGGATTTTCTGTCATTTCATTTATTAAGGTCAGTTATCTTGTCAGTTATCAGCAATTAATAAAAGCACTGAGGAAAAGATGGCAATGTTAAGCTGTGTGTTTTTCAGGCAGCTGAGTTCAGAGATGAGCAAGTGTCGAGTGGAGCTGTCAGACATGGAGCTGGAGCTGTTGCGTTTGAGGAGAGACAGCAACACGAAAGCCTCTCAGCTTAATCAGATGGAGGAGACGCTCCAGGAGACCAAAGGTCTGCTGGATAAAAAGAGTGAAATTGGTATGCAACTCCAGTGACCACCAACAAAACTTTAATGGGCATACATTTCTGAGTTGTGTAACCTTAACCTCTAAAAAAAAAAAGACGTGGTTTTAAACCATAGTCTAGTCTAGTGTACAACATTTTTTATAATATTCTTACGTTTTCTTATCTATATGTCTCAGTTATAGACCTTGAAGAGAAGCTCCACCGCAGTGAGATGGACAGGAGGAACTCACTGCAGCGGACGCAATTGCTGGAGGGACAGTTGCAGGAGGTGCGTGGAGAGCTTGCCGATACCCTGGACCACCTGCAGGAGCTCAGAGACTTGCTGCAGCGGACACAGCTGACGTCAGACCAACAGAAAGCAGCCATCGATAAATTAGCTGCTGAGCTCAGGTGAGCTGCTCCACCATGTTGCTCTGACTGCTGGGAAGCCACAGCAGTCCATCCATCACTGGATATAGAGAATTTCTGAGGTTTCTAACATCTTTACACATTTGGCTGAGGACAATACAAAACTGATCCATTTGTGTTGTTGTGTATATGTCTCAGAAGGAGATTATAAAGGATCTGTAAAAACCACACATTTTTTGTTTTTAGATAACCTCCATACCATATTTTTTATATAATTCCTTGTAAATATCCACTAATGATTGCGTCCTTGTTTTTCTTGTGTTGTTCTTGATGGTTCTTGACATCAAAAGTGGATGTGTCTCAGCCGATACCTGTGAAGTCATTTTATTTTTTTTTATATCCCAAAAAAGTTTCCAACATTTCATAATTTGTATTTTGTGTGTGTGTGTGTGTGTGTGTGTAAAAATATAGTGTATGCACTTTGAAAATACAAACCACATTATGCTGCTATAATATAATTATTGTCTAAATCCATTATTTTAATTATAAATATTAGATATTTATTGTTTTTTCTTTTAGTAATTTTATTTTAGTATTATCCATTATAATGTGATAATATAATTTATTCACTTTTTATTTTCTTTTTTTATTTTTTCTTCTGTGTTATTGAGTGTCTATCAGTATTTGTCCCAGTAGTCTACTGGATTTGTGGGGTGTAATAATAATAGTAATAATAAGTAATGGAGTAATAACTTATGAAATTTCAGCTTTGTTATCAGAGAAATAAATGACACTATAAAAGTACTCTAAAGTGTTACGATATTCCACATTTTTACTCAAAACCTTAAAGACTTCAAAAGAAAATACTTCCTTCAAAAATATGAAACATTTTTCTGACCTATTCTTCAGAATGTTGTCAGTTTGATTTAATCATGATCAAAATAAACACACACATTGACAACTTAACCCCACCTCAAACATATTCAGTCAAGCCACAGTAGTGTTTCATAATAGAATCTGTCATCATGAATTAGAATTTTGTTAAAATGTGCCACATTTTCCCAACCTACACCCATTTCTTTGTGACGTCATTACACAATTACAAAAAATACAATTACAACAATCAAATGATTTCTTCATAAATATAGCTTTTTACATGTTATAATCACATATCAACTTATAACAACTCACACTATATAGGATTAATTCTATATGTTCAGTAGTACAGTATGTTATGTCCCCCATGCTGCACATTGGAGTCAAAATTTACCTATTGTTATACCTCACTGAACAAATTCAAAACCTCACACACATGTAGATCTGTATTTTTAGTATTGTGATGTAGCTGGTCGCCAGTTAAAAATGAGGCGTGTAATTTCTGCATCATATGCAATTGACAATAAACCGAGCAGTCTCTCCATAAGACCATTTGACTATTAAATAAATACAGTTTACTAGAGTCCCTTCAAGACCCAAGTCCCTTGTTTAGAATGCCTAAACAAATTCTTCTGTATTTTTGTAGATGTCTTTGCATA
>JAUMHQ010000045.1:4509129-4527268 GCA_032361165.1 Enteromius paludinosus | reverse complement strand
AAAAATACAATTACAACAATCAAATGATTTCTTCATAAATATAGCTTTTTACATGTTATAATCACATATCAACTTATCCACACAACTCGCACTATATAGGATTAATTCTATATGTTCAGTAGTACAGTATGTTAGGTCCCCCATGCTGCACATTGGAGTCAAAATTTACCTATTGTTATACCTCACTGAACAAATTCAAAACCTTACACACATGTAGATCTGTATTTTTTGTATTGTGATGTAGCTGGTCCCCAGTTAAAAATGAGGCGTGTAATTTCTGCATCATATGCAATTGACAATATAATGACCAGTCTCCCCATAAGACCATTTGACTATTAGTCCCTTCAAGACCCAAGTCCCTTGTTTAGAATGCCTAAACAAATTCTTCTGTATTTTTGTAGATGTCTTTGCATATAGGGTGGAAAAGAAAAGTATTTTAACATATAAAATTGCACACATTTTCAGCTTTGTTCTAATCTATACTAAATCTAATGCAAAAATAAATAAATGGATGAATTAATTAATCAGTTTTTCTATCATTGGATGTGTTTTGCAGAGAAAGTCAGAGGGAGCTGGAGGAGAGAAACCATGAGGTGCTGGATCTGGACAGTGCTTTAAAGGAAAGACAGGGGGAGCTACAACAGAGAGCGGAGCTGGTACCACACATAAACATGAAATAGATCTCTGTTACCTCCATGTCTCCATTCTACTAAAGCATTGTGTTCTCTCTTAAGTTGGGGCAGCTGGACGTGGCCATTAAGGAGCATAAGTTGGAGATGGAGAAGAATGTGGAGTATTTACAGGAAGCTCTGGAGAAGAGCCAGAAAGAGCTTACAGAGAAGGACCAACAGGTGAGTCTTTGAGAGTGACCACTGACCACAGATGAGTTTGGTAATGGACACATGAATTGATCAAGTCTTGTTACTCTCTGGGCAGATGCAGTTCTTGACGGAGAGGATGGAGATGCTGAAGTCACAGATTCAGGTTAATGAGGACCTGGAGAGGGTATGACACATACTATAGTGAGGAGAGAGTTGTTGTTTTTTATCTTGTATTTTAACAAGGTAAAGTGTGTAATCTCACAAATCCAGTCAAAACATACCCAGGTCTTTTTTCACCCCCTAATCAAAATAAAACTTTTACTTAAAGTTGAAGAAAGAGATTTGAACCAGCAATCCTCTGAAAATTTGTTACATTACAAAGTTACATTGAGTAATTGAATACATTTAACACATGCATTTACAATACAAGCAGAAGTAACAGTGTTACAGCATTAAACTCTTGTTATACAGAAATTAAACAGGTTGCGTAACACTTAACTTCAAAGGACATTGTTAGAGTTATGTCTTTTTCTTATTTTCTCATGGGTGCCATGCCATTCTGGCAAACAATTTTATCAATCTTAGAGCTTTTGCATTTTTTCTCAACATAATCCTATGCAAGTATGCACGCTTGTTGCATGATCCAAAAATTTGAATTGCATTGTTTAGTCTCAGCTTACATTGTTTGTGTCTGTTTATGTGTCAGGATACTCTTGAACATGGCCAGCAGCTGCGTGTGTATCGTGAGCAGCTCCAGAAGACTGTACAGGAGCTACAGGAAGCACATACACGCTGCGAATCTCTAAATAGACAGATAGATGAAGTCACACAGCAAGCACATCAGAAGGTGACAAATCTGTAGCTTTAAAATTCGCCTCTATACACTTACCTTCACTGCACACTTTAGGGTCTCGGTGAGTGTTTACAGGCACATTCTTAAAACAATAATGCTTAAACCGCTGTGTAGTCATGTAAACTGGTTAAAACTATTTTCTTTAGAAGAGGAAATATTTTGTACTCCTTTGTATTATAAAATACATTCTAAAAATGTATTCTCTTCTGGTGCACCTAAAGGAGAAGTGATGTACAAACTTCAAAAATGAGAGGAAGCATTGCTGGTCATTCCATTAAAATGAAAACAATAATGCTGATTCTAATTACAATATAATAATGTACTAAGTTCTGGTGAGCTGATGAGTTAATAAATAAAATAAAATAAAATAAATAATTATATAAATATAATAAAAAAATTCTGTTATCTCATGCCTACAATTTTTACTATGTCTTAGTGGCATGCCAGTACATTGTTTATAAGCTGATCAGTCAAAGGTACCTTTAAATGAGCTATCTCTCATATTCTTTAGTTTTCTCAGGGCCTGGTGGTTCTTAACTTGTTTATTTTTCTGTAGGAGAAAGAAGTTCATCAGCTGCAAGAAGAGATGTCTGTGATGGAGAAGCACCATACACAGGCTGAGGTCAGACTCCAGGCCACTATAGCTACCCTGCAGCAGGAGCTTGAGCAGCAGAGAGAGGAGCACCACAAAGAGGTTTGGAGAAACAGAAAATTTGTCATGGGACAGTTAAGCTGGTTTGTAGGATCTGACCCTCTCTCTCTGCCTCCTAGCTTTCAGCTCTCCAGCAGACGCGTGGGCAGCTGCTGAAGGTTTCGGATCAGATCTCCAGCAGCTTGCGTAACTCTCAGGAGCAGCTAAGCCAGCGGCTGCAACAGGCCCGAGACCAGCTTGAAGAGGCTAGATCTACCTCTGCTCGCCTACACGCTGAGCTTCACAACAAAGAACAGCTCCTACAGAATGCTAATGAGAGCCTGCTCATCAAGGTGCATGACTCACTAGATGTTACAAAACCACTATTTACAACAATTCCATATTACGTTTATTTTAAACCTTCATATATTCTCTAAAGCCAATAGATGTTGGAATTCTTTAAATAAAAAAGTGTTTGTTTGTTTTTTCACTGTGGAATAGCTTTGTAATTTATATGACAATAATAATAATAATATGACAATAATAATGATAATATTTTTTATAAACTATTTATAAAATTGGTAACACTTCAGAATAGGTAACACTTGTTAACTATTAACTACGACTTTTCCGTCAATAAATTATTAATTATTAATAAATAAGGTAGTTGTTAAGTGTAGGTATTGGGTGGGATTAGTGATGTAGAATAAAGTCATGCTAATAAGCAGCTAATAGGTGTTGTCTGGTGTTGATAGCCTTGTGTTAAGTGCACCAATATATAGTGCAACTGTGCTTGAGGTGACTTGGGTTTGACTCCCATCTTGAGGTCCTTTGCCGATCCCACCCAATGCTTTCCTGTCTGCCTTTTACTGTCGTATTAAAAAAAGAAATAAAAGCCCATTAATGTAACTTTAAATTATTTTTTAAATTATATAAACATTAATGCCACTACTACTAGTCATTTTTTTTTGCTATTAAAATATTAACATTTAAGGACTGAGTCCAGATCCCATCTCATATTGTCCACATTTAAAAAATCGGTAACACTTTACAATAAGCTTCATTAGTTATGTTAGTAAACGGCATTAGTTAACATGAACTTAGAACTTCTACAGCATTTATTTAACAGGTTTTTAAAAAATACTTTTATTTAATAAATGCTGTAGAAGTATTGTTCATTCTTAGTTCATATTAACTAATGTCGTTATCTAACATAACTAATGAAGTTTATTGTAAAGTGTAACCGATGTGTGTGTTTAAAAAAAACATTTTTATGTGAACAGGACTTATTCCTTAAATTTCAATAATAATAATAATAATAATAGTAGTCGTAGTAGTAGTAGTATTTGCATTAATCTTTGTAGATTTTTTTTATTGTTTTAAGTTACATTTTTAGGTTTTTATTTCTTTTGATATGACAGTAAAAGGCAGACAGGAAAGCATTGGGTGAGGAGAGGGAGTTATTTTTACTTATTTTAACATTGACTAATGAATTATTAAAATCATAAGTTGTTTGTTAACATTAGTTAATTCACTGTGAGCTAACATGAACAATGAATGGTTGTATTTCTAATGTTAACAAAGTTGAAGAAATACTGGAATAAATGTTTTGTTCATGTTAGTTAATACATTAACTAATGTTAACAAATAACACATTGTAAAGTGTTACCGATATAAGTAATACATTCAAATGTAACATTATGTTTTGAAGTGTTAACAACAAGTTAAGGAAATATATTGTATAAAAGAATTGACTCTTATTTTGAGACTTAAAAAGGATCTGTTTGAGCATATTGGGAGAAATGGATAGAGTACTGTAAAGTAAACAATAATCTGTGTCTTTGAATCTGTAAACCTACATTTGCCTTGCCGATTTAGCCTTTTAAAAAGTTATAATGATAAATAAACTCTCTAGGTACACATCTCACTAATTTGTGGAATAAAGATAATGTATAATTTGTAATAATCACTTTTTTGTGTCCCACCTCCTCCTCCACATACTGTGTTTTCTTAGGAGTCAGAGATCACCCGTCTTCAAGCCAAGCTCTCCAGCTTCGAAAGGGCCACAGAACTACACAACATCACACTCCGTCACAAACCCAGCACTCCTCCCCCTCTCTCTCCTCCTCTCAAAGACTCTATTCTTCACAGCTCCCCACCCCCCTCTCACAAAAACACTTCAGCACGTTCCAGCATCTCCTCCTGGCAGGATACCTTCTCTAACACCTCTGTGGAGCTTTCAGACAGTTTGAAAGCCAGTGTACAGGCTGCAATGCTGCTGCCCTCCTCCCCAGACCAGACCTGGCAGGGTCTGAGCACACATGAGGCCACCTCCACTACAGACATGTCCTTTAATCCACTCACATACATGCTGGACCAAGAACAACCAGAAGAACCAGATCTAGACTCTCTGTCAGGTATGCTGAGGTTTGTTAACCAGACTCTGGCCCTCCAAGAGCAACAATCCCACTGTGACACCAGCACCCACAAAACAGGCAAGTAACATAACTGCATATAAGCACTTCTATAATATCTAGTGTACACAATGGAATGGATTTTTTAAAAATGTTTAACTTTATATCGCTTATACTTAAAAGGATAGCTCACCCTAAAATGAAAATTTCTTTCTTTGAGGAAAGCTCAACATTTTTTACACTTTATTTCAATACATTTATATTATATTATATTATTATGTTATATTCACATTTAGACATTCTACTATTTTTTGTGTTTTTGTTCATAGAATGAAAGTCAAATGTTATTTTGGACCCCAATGACTTTCATTATATAGACAGAATAG
Organism: Enteromius paludinosus; assembly: GCA_032361165.1. Classification (NCBI taxonomy): domain Eukaryota; kingdom Metazoa; phylum Chordata; class Actinopteri; order Cypriniformes; family Cyprinidae; genus Enteromius; species Enteromius paludinosus. The sequence goes on along the minus strand of JAUMHQ010000045.1, from coordinate 4,522,163 downwards.
CTAAAACATTCTTTAAAATACACCACTGTTCAAAGTGTTAGGGTCAGTGATCTTTTTTAATACTTTATTGAAGCAAAGATATTACGCACACAACTGTTTTTAACACTGATAATAGTAACACATTCTTTGGGCACCAAATCAGTATATTAGAATGCCAGAGTGTCTATTTACACTAAGTGCAAATAGCCCGCCTTATTGGCAGTGGCTATGTACACTAACTCAAATGGTGGTTTGACATGAGCTTCAGTGGTGCAGATGTATGGCTTATTGTCTTATTTTGACGAGTTAGAATCTACCTTTTGATGATTTTTCCCCCAAATCGCATCAGAAAAGCATTATTTTCAATAAAAATTAAAGAAATAATAAAAAAGGTGAAAATAAAGTATTGGGTAGGTATAGGGAGGGCTTTATTGTCCCAAGTGTGTCAACCATGTCATCGATTTAATTATTTTTTGTAATGTACTTCAGTACTGAGGTGCAGATAATTGCAACTGGCAATAAGTAGTATAAATAGCATCTAATTTCCATTTACACTTAGTGTAAATAGCATACCACTAAAACAAACGCTGCTATTTTCACCTGGTATAATTTAGTGCAAATAGCCGCTCCCATTAGAGTTCTTTCTGAAGGATTGTGTGACAATGAAATAATGGCAGCTATAGTTCTATTAAACAGTTCTAGTTTATTAAAATAACAGAAATAAAACTTGTTTTAATAATATTTCAAAATATTAGAGTTGTCTGTAGGTTTCGTGGAATAAGTGCAACTGTAATGAGCTTCTGATTCATAAAACACCAACCCTAAACCTTTCTGAAAGTTTGCGTATCTTGGTTCTCAAAAGTAAGTCATACATGTTTTGAACTACATGAGGGTTAGTACATATCGTGTGAACTTTCATTCATGTTGCTCTTTTGATTTAGGCCTGCAAGCCACCACTTCGCCACCCTACCAACTGCATATCAACAAACTAAAAACTCAGCAAATTCTGAAAATCTAAATATTTACTTTTCCCACAGGAACATAACGGGATGGCAGCTGTCCTTACAGGAGAACCCATCAACCTGTTTTTCCTGAGGCCTTTACAGAATAAATGCACAGAGGTCCAAAACCTCCAGATCGAGCTATTAGATGATTTTTGTACAAAGCCTAAATGTTACATTTTACCTCAGTAATCAGTTTGGTAGAGCTGTTTGAGTTATTCCAGGAGCATGATCAAACCTGTCCCGACTGAATTTTTGAAATCGAAAGTTTTTGGATATATTTTAGTTTTACATTTTATGATACTAATTTATAACATTTCTAATGTGAATGATTGATGGATTCTTAATAAATCTTTAGATATTCAGAAACATCTTTCTTTGCTTTCATACCAAACTGCACTGCGAAACGTTTTTTCTGAACCATCTTCATGTTTTAGTCTTACACCAAAGTCCTCTATAAAGCACATTAACTGGAAGTGTGCCATAGTTTAAATGAACTACATTTACTTAATATGTATCAAAACAGTATTTTCATGATAACTGTGTATATTTACATATGTTCGCACTCGTGTGTTTACACAGGCCCATTGTTTAACGATACAACAACCAGTGAATGTGTCTTATTTGATGGGGGTGGAGATGTATTTGGTGCCTAGAGACAGGCTGACAGGTCTACTGTGTCTGCTTTTGTAACCAGCAGTCCAGGTGTGTAATTTAACATCATTTTAGGAGAAAGTCAAGAACGTTATTGCCATTGTGTGGATAGAACGAGATTAAGTAAAGTTCTTGCAATATAAAAACCGGATCAGCTTAGATGATGTTCCAAATGTTAGGTATATGCAAAAGCATGGTAAAAATGTAGGCCTCTAGTAAAGAATTGCTACTTCTGTTTTCTCTCATTATGCTGAAGACATTTGCATGCATACAAGAGGCTTTGGTTTGCAGTGAAGAGGATGTGGTCAAAGATTGGTGATTTATAGCAGCACGCTCACGCTATGTGCACGTACCAAGAACTCTCTCATCTGGAAACCCCTCATGCCTCAGATAATTTCTTTAAATATATCGACTAGTTAAACATAGCTACTGAGAAGATTAAAACATCGTTTAGAACTGCAGGTGTAGTTTTATGTATTGTAAATGCATGTATGAAGTGGATCTTAAAGACATGAAGGACAGAGTTTGTGCTTCTGTCTGCATTAAATGCTGATCTTGTTGCATGTGGCTTTGAGAGTTCTGTGGTGTTCTGTGCAGAAACCATACTGTTTCAGTCCTTTCAAAGCGGGAACATCTGGTTTTCTGGCACACGAATCGAAAAGAACAGTACGTAATGGTATTGAATTTGTACTTGTACATTGTGCCTGCAGATAATTTCATTTTAAGAAATAAAAGGCTGTCTAAGTGTACACACTTAAGACTTGCACTTATTTCTAAGTGCTGACTGACATTAGCTAGATCATCAGATAGGCCATTCATTTGTCCTCTGGTAGAGACAATCAGAACAATCACAAGATGTGTTATTAGACAATCGAGAACAAAAGGATAACTCAACAAGTTTAAGCTTAAATACATGTTTATCTAATTGCACTTACATTTTAATGCATTAAATTCAGTTTGCACTAAAGTATAGTATTTTAGTAACAAATAATCCTTTTTTTTTAAAGTCTGAAGTTATTCAAAAGAGTGTGTTAGGGGATGTGATCTGGTATTTTTAGACTATAACGAAAAACGGATGTAGAAAAGTTTACTTTGTGCTTCACATGCTTAATCATCTTGTCCACTTCCTCTTATCTTTTACCTTTTTTTAAAACTATTTCAACAGAAGATTAATGGCCTTACATCACCCATGTGAATGGATCTTCTTCCTGGAACATTTCCATGAACTACTAGGCCACAGCCTGTCTGTCCGATGGGGCTGATAAATATGTATTAGCGTTTCAGTGTCTTTCTTGTGTCATCCGTGATGGTGCCTTGGAAATCTCCTCTCGCCAGCCTTTTGCTCTTTGTTAACTTGACCTTTACAATGAAGAGGTCCCCAATGGCAACTATGGCAACAGTTTCCACGAGACATTAAAGGTCTCTGGTGACTTCCTCTTTGTTTAACAATTTTCATTGCCACAGCGCCTTTATCTTAAATTCAGACTTTTGTCGCCCACCTTTTGTAGGCAGATTTTGTAGCCACAGTTGTTTTATATGCTAAGGAGTCACAGTTATTATAGCACTGCAGAGGAGTTTAATCCCGGATATCCACTGCCTTCTGAGAGCTTTTTGGCTCACCATCTGTCCGTTGATTATTTAACTTGACAGTTCGGCTTTAACATAAGCTTTCCATCAGCTCTGCTTTGCAGAGAAGTTTTAATCATGATTAGAAACTGGTAAATGTTACTGAATGACGTTACTAAGTCCTAATCAGAAACAAAGTTCTCATTTCTTGTGGTTAATGGTGAAGCTTTTACATTATATCTCAACCTTCAATGGCCAGGTTGCAAGTTCCCATTTTGGACCAACGTTTTCGTTTACAGAAGAAATGAGTGTTCAAGTGCCATTACAAATCATACTGTTGAGGGTTGTAGATGCAAGTTTTTCTTGAGGAGGTAAGAAATATGAGACCATAAATGTCCTATCATAAAACACTTATGGAAATGTATAAAATGCAATAATGTCCACATGTAATGCAATTTTCATCTCTTCTCTGAGAGTGTGTACACAGTATATCCAATCCCATTTTAAATGGGCTTTCATGTCTGTTGGTTAATTGCAAGCACATGTTAGTGGGGGAGATGTTTCGAGTTTCAAGCCTCTCCACCATTTCAGTGGTATAGGAAACTCACAAAAGCAGCATCTGATTCTTATTTAACATTTCTATGATTTTTTTTTTGGTCTGCTGTTTTGCCTTGTCTATCCGATCTTCTCTTATACAGTGCGTATTTGTCAACAATGTTTGAGTAAACTGACAATTTTTTTTCACTGAAGTTGCTCTTGTATGGTGTGGTCAATGCTTTCCTGTTGCAACATCAGGCAGGCATACACTTTTAACACCCAGCAGTTTAATGAAATCAGCCAGTGACAGGAGATTTTATGTATTAAAACAGTTTTTATATATCAGCAAATCATGACAAAATAATATTCTTATCTTATTGAACAAAAGGAGAAACCTATATTGTTAATGTAACCTATAAATGTTGTATAGGTAGTCGGGTAAGATGAGGTTTTGAGACACAACTGTATTGAAGGATCACCGTGCGTTCACACACGCCCATGTGTTCTACAGACACTCCCTCCAGTTAAATCGCGGACTCTAGTAAAGAAAGACTACAACACATCGATTTTTCTCGTGATCTGACAGCTTTCTGCATCTGCCACAATCTCGTAAGTTGTTTTCGCTATTCCGCTATTACTATTGCTTTTGAAATTCACTGACTGCAACATGAAAACTAAACGAATGGAGTGTGCCTTTACTGTCTTCAGGGATCAATAAATAGTAGCATATAAATGTTACTTTGTTCACATGGTAACGCAGAGTTTGCAGAGCAAAATATTTGTTTTCCAGATGGGAAAGTGGTTTAATGCACGCCACGTTTCCACCTTCATAAGACAAAGTCCAACTTTGCTGTCCGTAATAGAGTAGTAGCACAGTGATTCATTTATGCTCAGAAATGTGACGGGCTTCGAATACAATACTGCAGTGAAGGAAGGACATAAAAAAAAAAATCTTTGTAGTCATGTTAAATCGGGAATGCATGTCATTGCTACTCTTATGCATATGAGGCGAGGCTATGCAGCTGCAGTTAAACGTTTTTGGTTGTAGGAACAAAATTGACTATATACTGCTGTACAGAGTGTTTACATACATACTGCTATATAGATTGTATGTATGTATGTATGTGCGTATTATAATATTAAATATATATATTAAATAATATTTTTTTAATAAATACTTTTTGTATAAATGACCACCTAATTAGCATATTACAATAATTTCTGAAGGATTATGTGACACTGAAAACTAGAGTTATGAATGCTGAAAATGCATGATCAGATTAATGCACCCTTCATAGGAGATTTCCTTAAAAAAAACAAAAACGAATTTTATATATAACCCCAGTGCCTCACAACAGCAGAGCTTCTTTGACTGTTAATTTGATAACTGAAACTTGACTTGAACCAATAATATAATGACATGGTCTATTAAAGTAAAAAATGACATTTGCTGCAGGAAATATGTAAATGTACGTTTGCATGGATTGTGGTTGTTGTGCTTCAAAGCCATGTCCTACATGTATAATATTTCAAATGAAACAAATGAAAACTCATAAGTATCAGCTGCATTAGCATGGAAGGATTTTGTTTTAAAACGAGGATAATAATACTTTGCATTAACAAGACTGATGAATGCAGAACATGCTTTACCGATTACTATATAAAAGCATAAGGCCAAGTGAAATGTTTAGATTAGTTTCTGAGGTAGCAGCAAAGTTTATCACCTTGATCACGTGTTTCTCTTTCTTATCAGTTGTGTGTTATAGTCAACACCCTGATGATTAAAAAAATAAAAAAGGCACAAAGTCTTATCTATCCTGTCAAAGAGGAACAGGTGTGATGACGGTGCCTTACATTTGCATCTTAACTTTTGCATGCAAGTAAATGGTGCAGCTTGTTCCCATGATATGCCAGACTATGTGTTTTACTGCAGACAGTGATTCAGAATCACAGATGTCATAAGATTCAGACTTTATATGGCTCTCAATCAATAACCAAGAGCATTCTCAGAGGAACAGATACTTCTTATTTCTCTAAAGCCTATTTCTCTATTCCCTATTCCTTGCATACTAGACATTTGTCAGCTGTATGACATCATGCCCTGAAGAGATTGTTGTATGATGTAATGCCCTGAACAGACATCCAAACCTTTTATCTTCTGCATCCCCCTCAGTCACTATGGTGTCCCATAAGGAGTTTGACACTGCAGGGAAAGCTGCTGGTCTCCAGATATGGCGCATTGAGAACATGGACCTGAAGCCAGTGCCTAAGAATCTCTATGGCAACTTCTATACGGGTGATGCCTACCTTCTTCTTTACACCACCACCGCTCCCTCGTACTATATACACATGTGGATGGGTAAGTGACACACCTAATTTTTTGATTAAGTCTTTTCACATATGTCTTTTCTGTCAGTGACATCTGCCATTAACTTAAATGGAAATGCATTTAAAATTTTACTCACATGTTTTATACAGCAGTTCATCACCATTTCACCTCGGTAGTGTACATCACTACCGATGATAGACATTAAACATTACTGGTACATGCGCAACAATGACTGGGTCATTGAATCATTCATTCAACTGACTCATTCAAAACATTGACTTTAGAAACAAAACAAGTAAGAAATCACATTCTTTCTCAGTTGTGTACTTTTTTTGAGCCGTTAAAAAGCATGTTCTGTGCAGTAATCCAGACATATTACATTCAATATGTTGTCATTGTCATGTGACCTACCAGCGTCATTTGCATACTTCAGAATCTTTGCTGGAAGTAATCCAGGTCATCCAGGGACTACTTTTTATGAATACTGTAAATACTTCTCATGAACTTTCTCATCATTGCATTTATTGTGTGCTAATTCCTTATGACAGTCCCTCCTACCCCTAAGGAAAAGTTAATGGGATCTAGTACATATGGCATACCTCAGAAGGGTAGTCACTTATTTAGTCAGCACAAAAGACTACAGCATGCCTTCACTTGTTTGTGTGGCAGTGCATCAACCGTTGGCTCTCAGCCCACTAAGGTTTGTGTGGTCTCCTGTTTAATTGTAGGGACTGATCAGTATTTTTGTTCCACCCAGTGGTTTAAACTTACTAGGTTTGCTCGCAGACATGCCCCAAACCATAGTAGGTCAAAGACATTTAAATTGAGCTGTAGTGTGAGAAGAAAAGGTTTATTTGAGGACACAGAGTGGAAAATCTCATAACGTGTGCATGTGGACTCTTTGGGTTTTTTATTTTTTTTCGTATTTTGCTAAATACAGATCCACTGCCAGTACTACTTGGCAAGTGAAGTCAGTTTGAGCATTCCTGTAAGTTGTAGGACATTGTCACTGACTTTTGTATACTGTTTTGTGTAAAAGTTGGAAGTGCCAGTAATAAAGAAACAATACATTTTATGAGAAATACAAATAAAATACATACGCACACACACAAACTCTACAATATTAGGTTCTCTGTACCTAATATATACACATATATAAAATATGTACACTTTAAGTGCTAATATGTACCTTTAAAGTACCAAAATGGATCCTTTAGGGACAAACATGTACCTTTTTAAAAGGTTCTGCCTGAGTGACCGCTTTTGCACCTTTATTTCTGAGAGTGTATAAATATACATACATATGGGCAGGAGGAATTTATATTTAAATAAAATAAAAACGAAATAAAATACAATATAAAAGTTAATAAAAATAAAAATGACAAACAACACAAAAGACTAAAATTAAATGAGAATAAAAAAACAACCTTATTTAAAATATATAAATAAATAGTACAATAAAAATCATAAAATAGCACTTTCGACACATGAGGGGCTTTGGAGGCCCTCTCTTTCAGATATTTGCAGACAAAAGTATTTAATATGCAAATAATATATTATTTATGTATATATTTGTTTTTGAAAAGTATATTAAAAAGATAGCACAAAAAAGCTATTATTTTCCTGTGACCATTTCCTCTCCTTCAGGAAATGAGTGTTCTCAAGATGAAAGTGGAGCTGCAGCTATCTTCGCCACACAGCTTGATGACTTTCTCGGTGGTGGTCCAGTTCAGTTTCGAGAGGTCCAAAACAACGAGTCGCTCACCTTCCTGGGCTACTTCAAATCTGGCATCAAGTATAAGGTAAACAAACTTGCCTTTGCTTTTTAGTAAAAATTACCCTTCTTTTTTTTATTTACTTTTATTCTTCTTGGAAACAAGAACAAATTACACTTCCACTATCTGTATATCATACAGTACAATATACATCTAAACCCGTACATGTGCACCCGTTTATCTACCTTCACATTCACACTTAAACATATGATATGTGTCCATACATATATGCATCTCTTACTTTTGTTGTGTACATATTTGTAGAAAGGTCATTAAATAATTATAATAAAAAAAAGAAAAAACTATGGAATATAAAATAAAATATGCAAAAATAAAGACAACTATAAACATGTAGGGAGTGATCATTTTTAAATGACAGAATAAAATCAGGTATATGAGATGTTGCGTATTCGGTCCATTTTTCCCAACGTAAATGTGTTTTGATTTACAAATGCTGTTATTTTTATGATTTCCATCCATGCATTTATAGTAGGGCTCTCCTGTGACAGCCATTTTTTCGTTAAAACTCTTTTTAACAGCCACCAACAGTATATTCATAAACTTTTCATCTTTTTTAACCATTCTTGAGGTATGCATCCAAAAAATGTAATTTTAATGTTAATGGGTATCACACATTTGAAGATATCTTTTAAGGCATTGTGTACTCCTTTCCAATAGCCCTTAATGAGTGCAATCCCAAAAGACATGGTAATGGTTGGCATTTTGATTTCCACATTTTCTCCAACATATTGAAGAATTATTACCATGATGTGATTTCTGACAGGGCATACGAAAGTGTCTAATTAAGCTTTTCCAACCAAACTCCTTCCATTTCTGTGCTTTAGTACATTTCCACTGATACCTCCATATTGTTGTCCATTCTTCCTCTGTTATAACTAACCCTCCTTCCTTCTCCCATTTCATTTTAATACAGGAAGTTGAATGTGTTTTGAGGTTTCACAAACATTTGTATATGCATGAAAAAAATCTACTATGAAAATCTGGTTTACATGCTTTTTTAAACAATTCTATTAAACCTAACCTTGTCTCAGTCCCATTCTTCATCTTTGTATTAACAAAATGTTGCATCTGTAAGTATCTATAAAAATCTTGTGTTTCTAGTAAGTGTTTCTCTTTAAGTTCTTCAAAGCTGGCTAGAGTATTATCCTCAAATAAATGATAAAGGTCTGTTATCGGAAATTACCCTTCTAAGAAGCCGAGTTTATCATTAACTCGGACTGAGAATGCAAAAGTAGCCTTCCTGCTGCGTTTGCTTTATAGACACATCAGAGTAGAATCAATCAATTATGGCTCTAAAACATCCATTACTGTTTAGTCATGCAACGTTCTTTCCATTATATTCATTCATTTGCTTAGCTCAGTAAGATTGCATGGCTCTTTGAAAAGCACTCCGCTGAGTGGCTTGCGTTTAGTTTTTTACTTTTAATTTTGACCATTATCTCAGTATCGTTTTATGTAATGGAATATGTCAACTATCTTTCCTGACTTCTCAGCAAGGTGGGGTTGCATCTGGCTTCCATCACGTGTTGACAAATGATGTGGATGTGAAGCGACTTCTGCACATCAAGGGCAGGAGAGCCATTAGAGCCACTGAGGTGCAGCTGTCCTGGAGCAGCTTCAACAAAGGAGACTGCTTTATTGTAGACTTGGGGAAGGTATAGATAACTGAAACTGTCAATAGAACAAATTAAATTTAAATATACTCAAATATTTTTACAATAATGTTTAAGTATTAAAAATCTCTTTTTCTTTATCACTATTATTACAATAATTTCTTTTTCTATTTTAATATATTTTTTTATTTTAATTTAATTTCTGTGATGGTAAGCTGATTTTTCAGTAGCCATTATCTGTTCTTGAGAAATATATAAAAAAATATATATCTTTTTATGACTATGACAGGTGTGTGGAAAATGAGTTGACTTGACTTGACATTTTAAAGACATGTTTCCTATTTTCCGTCAGGACATTTATCAGTGGTGTGGGAGTGACTGCAATCGTTTTGAACGTCTGAAGGCCTCCCAGTTGGCCATTGATATCCGGGACAATGAGAGGAACGGCAGGGCCAAGCTGATCATGGTGGAGGATGGGGCTGAACCAGATGCTCTGACTAAAGTGAGTGAAAGATTTAAGCTCTACTTTTCCTGTAACAATTTCCGCTCCGCCACCATCTGAATTACTCAACAATGTGTGTAGACATCACACAATTTCCCCTACAGTTTATTTCTTAATGTTTGCTGGTTAAGTTCAAAATGTTAAAGCTGATACTATATGCCAGTGTTATATTTTCACGGATGCTGAATAACCACACATTATAATATGAACACCATCAAGTAGATCTGATTTAAAATTTGGCACAATGGCTTTCTTGTTAATGTTCTGGCTCAGGCTTGTGGGTTGTATTAATGAGAAAACATCCATCATGCGTTTAATGAGAGGGGATGAGTTTTCGTGCCAAATATTCCTCGGCTATCAGGTCATTCAGCCCAGGGTGAGATGTTTGGTCCTCTTGGCATCAGATAAGTGTTCGAAATAAAGCCCTGCTGTTCCCATATGGTCTTTAATCCTGTATTTCCTATGACAGGTTCTTGGGCCCAAATCCAGCATCGCCCCAGCAACTCCTGATGATGAGGAAGTAGAAACCTCCAACAAGAAGAAGGCAGCATTGTACATGGTAATAAAGACTATTATCTCTTCTTTTGCTCAATTATTTATGTGAACTGTTGTACATTTACAGCTGACAGCTGTAAAGCTTAAAATGCTGTCTACATCATTCACACAAAGACAAAACATTGTGTTTCTCATTATCTTTCATTCTTAAGCTTACGACACCTTTATTTATCTATCTTTAATTCATGCCTGATTGCTGTCCTGTGGTTTATCATTGTTAATGTAGATTTCAGATGCTTCTGGCTCCATGAAAACATCTGTTGTGGCCCAGGCTAGCCCATTCAAGCAGGAGATGCTTTCCCTAGATGAGTGCTATATCCTGGACAATGGAGTTGATAAGAATGTGTTTGTTTGGAAAGGTGTGTCTCAATGTGCTTGAGTTGTTCATTTTTAAAATCAACATTGTAAAAGTGTATCCTATTTCGTTTCCTAAAACATTCCTGCTCTTAGTCTGCATAGTTTGTTGGTGCAGATTATATCTCAAAGAACTCAACTTTACTTTTCATCTGATATCATCTAGACCATGAAGGCTAGACTAGAAAGAGTGCGGTCAAAAATTCAAATAGTGTCATCATTTACTCACCTCATTTCGGTTCTTTTGTGGAATACAAAAAAGGTTTTGAAGAATGTTGGTAACCAAACCAGAGAATGTTTTTTGTCACATTGACTTCCATAACATGGACATTAAATACTAAAAAGTCGATGGGGACCCAAAATTATTTTTCTGTTCCACAGAAACAGATAGTGATGACACTATTTTCATTTTTTGGTGACTTTTTTCCTTGTTATTCAACTGCCAATTGGATGAATCTGTTTAGAAATTGAAAATGCCTTATATCTGTTCTTATATATCTTATTATAGAGATGTTTGACTGATGCCATCTTTGTGTTTTTTGATGGCACTGACATACAACACAGAATGACTAGTGGCCCTTTGTTTAAATGCACCACATATTTTTCATAAAAATGAAAGATCTTCATTCTTTGCCAACAGGACCAAATGCAAACACATCTGAACGCAAAGCGGCTATGAAAGCAGCAGAGCAGTTCATCAAAGAGAAGAACTACTCTAGTAAAACACAGGTACATACATAATGAAGATTTTATAAACATATACTATTGACGATCAAAGAAATTGGTCCATTGCTTAATTTATTCTTGTAATTGAGTTTTATTTTATTTAAATATTCTGGTTTGTAGAAGTCTACAGTTAGAAGCAATGCAAATGATTAAAAACACCCTTTGGTTAAACTTTATTTAGTCCATTTAGACATTCTACTAACTGTAAGTAACTTTGTAACTACAACTACATGTCATGTCAACTTCCTGCCAGCTAATTCTGATTAATTCACAACTGCATCAAATTAGACTGTGAGGGTAGGTTTAAGGTTAGTAGAGTAAGTTGACATATCCTTGCAAAGTTTCTGATAGTACGTATGTAGTATGTTGTGGATCCACCAAAATAAAGTGTTAGAAGAAGTCTACTAATAGTCTAATGACTGCTAGCTGACATGAAGTTGTGAAGTTACGTACTGCTATTCGAGTGTCTAAAGTGGACCATCGAAATAAAGTGTTACCAGACCTTTATATATTTATGCGCTTACTGATTTCATATAATATCTTACATACAATATGTCTTAAAAAACATGTTTTCTACGTTTATTGTTTATATACCAGCAACTAATGGCACCTTCAATACTTGGTGTAGATTCAGGTGCTGCCTGCAGGGGGCGAGACCACACTGTTCAAGCAGTTCTTCTCTAACTGGAAGGACAAGGACCAAACCACTGGTCCTACCAAGGCCTACACCATTGGCAAAATAGCCCATGTGCAGCAGATTCCTTTCGATGCCTCCAGCCTCCATAACAACAAGGCCATGGCAGCCCAGCACAACATGGTTGATGATGGTTCTGGAAAAGTCCAGGTAAATAAAATTTTAGGTCAGCAAAATAAACTCTTGCACAGAGACTCACTGAGGATAGAAAGTTGTACTTTTTTTTTATCTTAAAAGGTTTCTATGTCAAATCAATTCTTTTGAAGTCTTTCTATAAAATGTTTAACTTTTAGTATTGTATATATGTTACAGTATATAGTTTTACTGTAGTTTAATTTATATATTTAAGGCTTTTAACAAACTTGCTACGTGTTTGGCTTCACGTTAACTGAGACTCCTTGCTCTTTTGTTGATTTTGCTTCTATTGTCCTCATCTGTAAGTCTCTTTGGATGCAAGCTTTTGCTAAAACTACCAAAATTAAATTCAATTCAATTCAATTCAATTCAATTCAAATGTATTTGTATAGCGCTTTTCATGATACATATCATTGCAAAGCAGCTTTATACCAAAGTAATGTTGTACAGTATATGTAGTAGTAGTTTGTACATATGGCATAGATGTGACGTAAAGATCATGTCAGATTAATGACATAATCGTACAGACAAGGAACATTATAAATTAGTAGCAGAGTTCGGTAGTGCTGTGTGTTGTTTCAGGGTTGGCATCA
>JAUMHQ010000045.1:4488994-4503132 GCA_032361165.1 Enteromius paludinosus | reverse complement strand
ATTGCAATAGTCCAGTCTGGAGATGACCAGGGCCTGTGTCAGGAGTTGTGTAGCTTGCTCTGTAAGAAAGGGCCTGAAATTATTACAAAGACTTGTTTCAATAAATGGCTTTCTTTTAAGCATTTAATTTTTTTTATTTTATCACAAAACCATTAAACTATGTGGTTTGCTCAAAAATATTAAGCAGCACAATTTTAAAAGCACATGTATAATAAGAAGAAATGTTTCTTGACTACCAAATCAACATATTAAAATTATTTCTGATGGATAGTCCCAATAAAGACTATCTTCTCTGTTGTACTCCTCCTCAGTTAGACTTTAAACAGAATCTCTGTGACTGAATCATGGGTGTTGTTCAGGTCTAACAAAACTAGATCACATGACAACACTGTTCTCTTTTTGCTATGACACAACCTGCTTTTTCTAGACAACCCAGTATCTCTACAATGCCACCTTTACCACAAACCAAGCTCCACCGTATCATGACATCGCCATCATGATACGGTGCACATTCAGGTTTTAAATGAATTTCTGCAGCAGTAATGTTAAAAGAGTGGCTTGAAATTGTAACAGTAAATAAAAACCCTATAATTCTATATTGCATATTTATCATTGCTTGGTTCCTCAGTTAGTAAATAAATACCTACTAGTGGAACAGCAACACATTGCTAAAATGATGCATGTTTGTCCTATTTTCACATTTTGCATGCCAGCTGGGCATACTCTCAGACGTCTCTGTTGCCTCCAGCACAATCTGAAAAATTGATAGAATAGCATAATTTTAGCCACATAGCTAAAAGCTTCCCGGTAAATGTACAAAGTGTAGAAAAGGGACATTTTCTGCTGCAGCGTTGCAGTTTTAAAACTTGAAAAATGGTTCTCAAAATATAATAATAATAATGTGTTTATATTAGTAATGTATTGTTGTTATTATTACATGATTTGTTCACATTTGTTAATAAAATAACAAAATAAGCTTTGTATTAAAAGGCCAATAAAAAGCTTGAAGTTTTGTGAATCTGGCAAGAGTCTGATGTGACGTCACGGGCATTCTTCTCAACTGAGTTCCTGATGCAGGGTGGGTCACGTGGTCATTCCCTTTTCCCTATAGTTCCCTAGGAAGAGCGCTACACGGGCAGTTCACCGGGGTTTGAGACGCAGCCCGTGTCGCGCTCTCAATCTCGGACAGCGCACTGGTCCACCTGGATGCCGTGACTTTCGTTTCTTTGCGTTCAATCCGAACAACAGAGACACTTTGAAAATGGCTGGAGCAATTATTGAGAATATGAGCACCAAAAAGTTGGTGATTGTGGGAGTAATTCTCCTTTTATTCCAGGCGTTCTCTTTTATGGTCGGAGGACTGATTGGTGAGTAGCTATTTTTACAAATCCGCCTAGATTTGATAGTTCATTGTAGTCTTTTACTACACAGCGTGTTGCAATTCGTTCTGGTGAGCAACGTAAGGTGGTTTTCAGGGAAAAAAAGAGTGGTCTTTGCGTTTTATGACGGAGTAAAAAGTTGCGGAATGGCTTTGTTACAGTAGTGTCAAAGATGGGCGCTTATTTTTCCCCCGTCGGCTGCTGCAGTCTTTGTGCTGCTGCTTTCAGCTTTCCGCCTGGAAGTTTGAGAGCAGATTAGACAGACGCTACATTGTTTTTTTTTCTCGTGAACGTTACTTCTGCGCCTTGATGTGTCTTGTTTGTCCCCCGGTCCCTGAAAAATGATATAATAAACTAAACGAAGAAGGCTTGTTTACACCAATTTAAGTTTTTATAGTAATTCTTTGCGGTGTCTTCCATGTTTACATTTATTTTAAACAACTTTTATTTAATCTTAAAAGATGAAAAGTTATTAATGTTTCCATTGCAGACCAGACACGATAGTACAATTCAGGGAAAACCTTTGTAGCCCACATTAAGACATTTTATAGACGCACAAAGACGGAGTTTGTTGTGTATTACAAACTTAATACGTTAATTTGTTTCAGTATTGTATTCTGTTGTTCAATTCAATCGGTCTACTTCTCGTCAGCCAATAAAGGGTTAAACGAGGTGCATCTCTAGAACTTTTCTTTGATCTTGCATCTGAACAGACAACCCCTCCTCTGTGCCCACAGGCGTTCCTCAGTTTGCATCGACCTTTTGCAGTGTTGTTTTGTGCCCCTTTTTTTTTTTTTTTTACAGAAGCTATAAAATATTCCCTTCTATCTTAAGGCTTGAATATTTATTTCCAAGAAAGACCTCTGTTTTGTCCTAGTCCACATTTCCTATGTGCAACCTCGGGCTTCCTTCTGATTTCGATAGGAAGGGAATAATTTCTTGGTCTCCTGCAGAATGGTGGTATGAATGGTGATAAATTAGCTTGCTTTGGCTATTCTTGCCTGTGGTTGATTTAATGAAGCAGGATTCCTTTGTGTTTGTTCGGTGACTGGTGGCAGCCAGGGTAATTGAGTTGAAAGGCGCGCTGCTTCCCCTGTTATTGGACATCTTAAACACGGCATGAGGTCACTGGGCCGAAAAGCGACTATTATTTTGTGGTGGTATTTCAAAGAGAGTTTGTTCTTAGGATTGTGGGTCAATGAATCATTGAACTCCTTAGAGGTTTAGTACAACTAATTTTGTTTACTTAATGTATTTCACAGAAACAGCGTTGTACCATGCAAATGTGAGCAGAGCAAACCCATGAGCTTTTCAGGAATTAGGAATATTTTTATTTGTGATGTTATTCCACTGTATTGATTTTAAATACTGATGAATAGTCCTGGAATAGAGACTAAACCTAAATGGCGTCCTCAAGCTATAGGCTGGTTCACATTATCTTGCACTTCCTGGTCATTTGCACGCTTTAGATGTCCTTGATGACCCAGGAAGGGTTCTATTGACTCATACTTAACAAACTACCAGAGCCAGCCTTCTGAATGGTGGAAGAAGCCTGTTCATACTTTCTCATGCTAATGACCCCCTCTTAGTATAGGTATGCCAGAGAGTCACTTTGTGAGTCTTGTATTCATTGTCTAGACATTTGTGTTTTATTTATAGGATAAAAATGCCATTCAGAGGTTTAGGGTCCGTAAAGTGTTTTCTCTCTATCTTTGTCTTTATTCTTTTTAAGTCTTTTATGATTACCAAAAATATAGTAAAAAAGTAATATATTGAAATATTATTAGAATTTAAAATTTAAGGAGCCATTATTACAGTCAAAAATGTTACACGATCCTTCAGAAATCATTCTAATATACTTATTATCATTGCTGAAAACTGTCTTTATTTAAATGAATACAAATGACAAAGAATGCTATTTTAACTATTTGAAAAAGGGCATTATTGTCACTTTGAATGCATTCTTGTTGGAAACCACTTATTTAAATGCATTTTTAGATTTTAAATTTTTTTTTCATGTATGAGGTTCAGTTTTTAAAACCACCTCTTTGCAATTTATGTAAGAATTTATGTACAGTACTGTGCAAAAGTCTTAGGCCACTAGTATTTTCACCAACAGAAATGGTTTTAAGTGGGTTATTTCTATCTTTTGCAGTAGAGTTTCAGTTGGAAAAACATTTCCAAACACTATTTTTGTCATTAATTGTAATAATGCAGTGAGATTAGGGGTGGGCGATATGCCGATTTTTGATCGTGGACACTAAAAATTTCTCCACAATCTGCTTTTTAAGGAATATTAAGTATTATTGTGTTATTTTTTTAATCTCCGTCTCAATATGCTGTACAAGGCGACACACATTCACATCAGTGTTAACTCCGTGGTAGAATTACACTCACTGGACACTGCACTTATTCGCAATCACAAAAGTACATTATTTGCTTTAAAGTCTTGTCGATTAAACATTTCATATGTGTGCTGTCCGGATGCTCTTTCCAGCGCGTACACCTGAAGCACGCGTGCACTAAAAGCCTGTCAAAAAGCACCTAATTACTACAATATTTCTGTGATTGTGGTAATACTGTCAAAAACACACAGCGTTAAACACAGTTGCTTGTGTCTAAAGTGAAAGTAAACAATCAAGAGAAAAGCGTGTCAGTATATTAGATGCATGCAGCTCTTAAAGGGACAGAACTAAACATGCTGCCGCTTGTCATTTAAAGGGATAGTTCACTCAAAAAATTAAAATTGTCATTATTTTTTGTGTCGTCCCAAACCTGTATTAATTTCTTTCTTGTGCTAAACACAGAATAAGATATTTTGAGTAACGAAACGGTAGCTGGTTCTCATTGAATTTAATACAATGTTCAACTGAAAAAAGAAACTCATTCAGATCAAAACGAGCTGAGAGTGAGTAAATGATGGATGTAGTGTAGAAGTATATAGTGTTTGACCTTTCAATACTGCTGAATACAGCTACTCTTCCTGAAAAATAAAGCAATGTTTGTTTTATTCACATTATGTTTACTTGTATTGTGCATCTATTCGAATAACAAAGAGAAAATTACAATGATTTTTATCTTTGCTCATTTTGGCCTAAATATCTGCCCCTCTTTATTTTGTACTTTGTTACCTTGAAAGGCTTTGTTTTTTATAAAAAAGGCAAATTAGTGTACTGCTTAGACAACTTGCAAAATATTAAAATCAATGAGACTGGTCTGGATTCAGCCACTGTGGAGCTCCACAGTTAGCGGAAACATGTGACCTCCACAGTAAGAGGACTTACGTCACCTCCACAGTAGGCAGCCAGATAGATACAGGGGACCAGCTCGCGCTGCTTCTTTCGCGCCCCTGGAGGAAACGACATGAAACTTACCCTTAATGATAGGTGGAGGTGACATGTTTCCTGGAAAATCTAAAAAATATACTGTCCAAAAATATAAACTTATCCCAATCCTTACCCTTACCCCTACCCAAAATGTATGCCTAAAATCAGTGGGAAATTATAGGTGGAGGTGACGTGTTTCCACCTACTGTGGAGCTCCACATTGGCTGCAGCCAGATACTCTTGAAATCAATGACAAAGAATCATGATACTGCTACTTCATGTCATTCCAGACAGACTGGATGATGATCAGATCTGCTGATCTGTTGTCAGACTCCTTGTGCAGACAATAATCTCACTGCATTATTATAATTAATGACAAAAATTATGTTAGAAATGTAAATTGATATTTCCAACTGAGACGCTACCGCAAAAGATTAAATCTTAAAACCATTTTTTGTTGATGAAGATATTAGTGGCCTAAGACTTTTGCACAGTACTGCAGTTTTATAAAATAAGTAAATACAATCTATGTCCTGATTTAAAAAATCTATTTCTTCTATTCCTGTAAAATATGTGAGATTGTGCTTATGTCCTGTCTGTATGTAGTTATGTGCAAAATACTTTAAGCAATTCTTAAACAGATATTGAAATATATTTCTGTAGCTCCGAGCCCCACCACTGCCGTCCATTACCTGGCCACCAAGTGTGTGGACACTGTGAAGATCCACCATAAGGGCCCCAAATGGTTCATGCCATGGGGCCCCGACCAGTGCAGCAAGATCAGAGACTTTGATGAGGCCATGGCCAAGAGAATCGAAGCCAACAACATTGTTTTTGCAGTCCACATTCCACTTCCCAACAGAGAGATGAGTGCCTGGTTCCAGTTCATGTTGGTTATCCTCCAGTTTGACATTGCCTTCAAAATGCAAAACCAGATTGGTGAGTAATAAAAAGTGTTATTGCATGTGTTCGTTTTAGTGTGTTTAAGGTTGTAATGTGCACCACCCCCAAAAAAATTAAACATGACATCACTATATGGTTTATAAGCTTATACAAACATCGCTATCATGTCAAAAGTGTAGGAGGGGACACATGAACACCCAGAGGAATTTCCCATTCTATTCACTCAAAAGTAGATTGGATTTCTCACATGCTGTGAGAGGACTAACAATGATGGATGGCCTGCTTTTGCTGTGTTGTGGTTGGAGCCTGAGGGACCTCAATGAGGATTAAGTCAGCATGCAGGTAGGGGGGGGACTGCTCAAGGCTTTAGCACAGACAATTGGAGGATAATAAATAGGAATGTAGTCCTCCTATCTCATTTAATTGCTATTTCAGAATTAGGGTACACAAATACATTTTTAAGGATTAAATCTCCAGCAATGTTTTATCTAAGTGGATCGTTCCATTGCACCACTATTTTTTTATTTAAACTGGGTTCATTTTCAGTTTTTCTTGATGTGTCTCTTTCTTTTGAACCTGACAAGTTGTGGACCTGCATAGTACTGTTGCCATTTGAAAATCTGGCTGTGGTAGGGTGG
This sequence comes from Enteromius paludinosus, assembly GCA_032361165.1. NCBI lineage: Eukaryota > Metazoa > Chordata > Actinopteri > Cypriniformes > Cyprinidae > Enteromius > Enteromius paludinosus. The sequence continues at coordinate 4,496,886 of JAUMHQ010000045.1, read as the reverse complement.
GGATCTGGAAAGGCTCCAAGTCTGCCCTTTTAAAGACAGGATTAAGCGGATAACACTGGCCACTAATGAAGAGCCATTGTCAAGCTAGAGCAGTCTGGGAAAGTGATCGGAACGTCTGCTCCTTCTAGCAGCAGGACCACCTTTGCTGGCTATTCAAGTCTTGAGAAATGTAGGAGGAGTTTTTAGTTTCTTAACACATTAACTAGTGCTAGTGTGGTATCTACCATGGTCTTGTTGTTATATACCCCACCCTGAAGCACGTGCTTGTGCATAAATTAGGAAAAACGTATTTTATTTATACGCTTGTTTGACACAGCATAAGTGCCTTTATTGTTGATCTTTGCATTACTTTTTATACATTCGGCACTTGAATAAACCATTTTTGTACAATTCAGGGTTTTGTAGCACAATCTGGATCATGCCCCTAGAAGATCATCTTCTACCAGATGTTATGTGTTTACCGTATGTCTTGTGTGATCTTCTGCCAGCTGTTTTTCTGTGTATCCTGTTCTCCGAGCAAGACCTCACAGAGTGTAATCAGTCTTACTAATGAGGTCCTAGCAGGAATTCATTTGGCACTCAGCATTTCACAAGGAAAAAGTAACATATTGCACAGTGAAAGAGAGATGTGTTCATGTTACTTAATTACAGTTGGCACGTAAATCACCAAGTACATCTGTGAAACAACCCCCCGAAAACTAGTCCTGTCCGAATAGGGCTTTACTTTTAGTCATTATTTAGGTATGCTGAATGCATTTGGTAGAATTCAAAGGAGCCATTTTAATCTAGATTTAAAAAATAATTATCTATGCCCACTCTTAATTGTAACCAAGGAACTAATACATATTTCCAGTCTCTGATTGAAAAGTTAAATGCTTTTAATCACATGAAGTGAAATCATAAAAAAAAGGAATTATTACCAAGGTTTTCGATCAAATATTAACTTGCATGGGTCATCCTTTCAATGAATAGTACAATTTGCAACAAATCTTGTATTAAACTAAAGTCAAGTCACTTTTATTAATGTAGCACTTTTAACAATACATATTGTTGCAAATCAGAATTAATCTGAACTGCAGTTCATCTTGAAATGAAAATGGAGTGTAGTTCTACACAAAAGGCATTTACAGAATCCCTGTATACCTGCATTTTAACTTTTCTGAGAGTTCAAGATATTCAAATAGATCACATGACCATCACCAGGATCACCAGTCCCTCATATCCAGCGGAGTGCCGTTGGTTCTCCCTTCTCATCTCTCTGGCCCAAGCAGCACAGTTTGGCCGTTCTCCAGCAATAACACAGCTGTTGAAATGGCTTAGTCGCCGGGGTGATGCGCGCTGCGCCCAGGCGGAATGTTTGTGTGTGCTAAGCTGACATTCAAAGCTCTTTGGCACAGCCGCTTGTAGGTGGGGGCCACTGCAGACACACTGGAGGAGAGAGGATTGGGCTAATAATGTCTGCCGCTCTCTCCCTCTCTGTTCCTTCTGCCCCTCCCCCCACGAAGCTCAGCCTTCCATGTGCAGGAATTCTCTTTAGTGCTCTCCAGCTTGTTTCATAACACAACAGGGATCTCTTTAGAGAAGTGAAGTGGAACTCACAAGGCTGTGCAAAGCGATCTGTACCACCGGCCCCTTTCCCAGATACCCCAGCTAGCTTAGGAGTTTAACACCACATGACTCTGTAATACTTTGACAATCCTTCATGCTAAGTTAAACATGTTTTTTATGAGTTTGTGCGAATATGATCATAAACGCTTGCTGATGTGTTGAAACAGGTGTGTGTGAGGTTATGATTGACTCGAATGGGGTGTCCATAGATAAAATGACTCTTGGGTTACCTTGAGCTACTTTTAGCCACACTGTGATGACAAAAGAGTTATTCACGAGCGTGCTATGGGATGTCATAAATCTGTCATTTCACATGTCCTCATTTGGCCATGTCCATAAGTCCAATATTGTTCTTCAGTCAGCAGATGCTCATTTAATTTCCCAGAGATGAGAGGTCACTTGTAGTGATCCACCCTTGTGTTTTTGCATGATTATGGGACATTTATTTTCCCCTAAAAAGGGGAGTTTTTGAATCCAAATGGCAAAACAGTAAAAAGTGCTCAGTAGGACTCGTGCACTGTATTCTTTCTGATATGTCAGACTGAAATATGTGTGTTCTTTTTTTGGTGTGTAGATGATGGAGCTTTGGTCACCATGGATGTTGGTCTGGCTTACAGAGACAGCACTCTGAGTGAGTGGACTGAGATGGCCCATTCAATAGAGCATCGCAAACTGAGCTGCAATTTCACTGCAACAAAGGTAAGCATGCAAGTAATTTCTGACCAGTTACAAATCCAAAAACACCCCATACTGGGGTGGCTATTTTTCTAGGTAGGGCAGAGACTTCAGTTTGTGTAAATGCTATATAGGGAACAAGTGCATTGTACCTTGAATAACTCTATATTCAGCTTTGTTTTCTTTAATAATGTTCAAAACCTTACTAGAATCTCTTTTTATTGTCAGACTTATGAGAACGAGGGGCGCTACTATGATTGTGACCTATTGCCCTTTATGGAGGTTGGCAGTGTGGCCCATAAGTACTATCTTCTCAACATCCGTCTACCTGTTAATGAACGAAAAAAGGTCAACATCAATATTGGAGAAATCAAAGACATCCGTCTGGTGGTGAGTCTTCAGATAATTAGACTGTGTGCTGTGACTTTCATTAAATACAGTAATGTTTATGCAGGCTGTTTTGTTTGAGCTTTATTTGCATGGGAGTTGTTATAATTGGCACACACTTCTGGACAGGGCAATGGTTAAACAAATGTCAGTGGACTGAACATATCTGGATTGCATCACCTCTTAATCTTCCCTTCTGTTTGGCTTACTCCTCTTATTTGGCTCTCAGCAAACAACCATACCCATCAATTAAGTGCTCTTAATGTGTTTCTTGTGATGTGACTGTAATTTCCCCCTCAATGTAACTTTCCAGAGCATTCATCAAAATGGTGGCTTCACCAAGGTTTGGTTTGCCATGAAGACGTTCCTCACTCCCAGCGTCCTCATTATCATGATCTGGTACTGGAGGAGAATCACCCAGATGACCAGGCCACCTGTTCTCCTGGAAAAGTAAGATTGTTATGCTTCTTTATTACTGTATTACTGTTTGAGAAATACAGACAACCCTATTCTATAACTGAACTCAGTAAACTTAAATGTGTTTTAAGCAAAGCCCTGTTGTGTAAATATAACCTTACTGGACAATTATTGGGATTTAATATTTTCTGTAACTTACAGAAAAGAAGATGAGCAGTGTGTCATCTGAAATGCATGCATTGCAAATGCTACGTGCTGTACTGAAGAATGAATCTGCTTTAAAGTCTTAGTTCATGCAAAATTGAAAATTCTGTCATTAATTTTTTACCCTATTGTCATTCCAAACCTGTAAGATCTTTGTTTATCTTGTAGAACACAAATTTATATATATATATACTTAGTCAGCAATACAACTGCAATGTTTCCAGGTCCAAAATAGTAGTAAGGATATCTGTAATAGTCCATGTAACATCAGTGGTTCAACTGCAATTTTACAACGCTACGAGATGAGAGGAAATGAAGATGAAGAATGAAGAAATCTTTTTCATAATTTGCATTTAGTTTCTTCCTTGAAAACTAAACACATTCACCAACCATCCATCTCTCACACACACAGCCTTTGCACTTGAGGTCCCAACAGACCGGAAGCTCTCAAGCAGTTGTACTTTGCGAATCTTGCAGGAAGGATAATTATTTTTTCATGTTGTAAAAGCTTTTCCATGGCATGTTTTTTTTGTTAGAATGTCAAGATGGGAACTAGAAACCTTTTTTACATTTCTGTGGAAGCTATCTTCAGGGAGTAGCTTATTTTGGGTGCATGTCGTAAAAAGTATTCTTGTCACTAAATATAACAGTTGAAGCACAGGTTTGGAATGACATGAGGGTGAATAATTAATGACAGAATTTTCGTTTTTGGGTGAACTAACCTAAAATTGAAAATGCTATACTGTATAACCACATGAAGACAATATGAATACAGTAAGATTTTTAAGAACTTGGTACATGTGCTCTAATTCTTTTAATTTTTTTTTGTGGAACTTATTAAATATTGCAGTTTTACTTTTTGATAGCTGAAAAGCTGCTTTGTTCACATTACCAGTAAACAAATGCACCTTCATGCCCTCACCAGAGTTGAACTCATGGAACATTCCCAGCATTCCAACACAATATGGTCTGTTTCTGGCCTGATTGGACAGGCTGGAATGTGATTCAAGTTTGAAGTCACATTCTACACCCCACCTCAGTCTCACCAAATTAGCTTGTTCCAGCATGCTTGCATTTGAACACTGGAAAAAATTAAAGCTGATATGGAGCCACATTAGTTTGACTTTTTCTTGGTTCTAACATATGTTGGTTAAAGTGATTTTTACTGGTATATTAAAAATATTTTTGTGTTCTTTTAGGATTATCTTTGCTCTGGGAATCTCCATGACATTCATCAATATTCCAGTTGAATGGTTCTCAGTGGGTTTCGACTGGACCTGGATGCTGCTGTTTGGTGACATCCGTCAGGGCATCTTCTACGCAATGCTGCTTTCCTTCTGGATTATCTTCTGTGGAGAACATCTCATGGTGAGGGCCACTTTCCTGTTTGTCCAAACAATGAAGTACTAAGGGAGTGATTAGAAACTACTTGATTCAAAACAACTTAGCAGTTTTGCTAGAATAAACCGACTTATAGTAAAAAGAGCTACAGAATTGATGGGCTTTCTCAAAATTTAATATGGCTTATTACTAAAATGCATTTTTCCCCTCAAGGATCAGACTGAGAGAAACCGTTTTTCTGTGTACTGGAAGCAGGTTGGACCCATTGTCTTTGGCTCCTTCTGCCTGTTCATTTTTGATATGTGTGAAAGGTGAGAAAATGCTAAATGATCAGTCTTGGCATAAAGTAACTCACTTTAGTTTCCATCTAGGCCTAAGTAGTTTCATTTTGATAAAAATGCTTTTTTTGTTGTTTTTTTTCCATAGAGGAGTACAGCTGAAGAATCCTTTCTACAGTATCTGGGCATCAGATGTTGGGACAGAGCTTGCTGTATCCTTTTGACTGTGTAGGATGCTGGTACATATGTTCATTTAAGGCCTTCAGGATGGCAGCTGATGGTCAGATCCCTGCTCTGTTCATTGGTGTATTATAATCATGCATCTTCCTTATGTGCCACATATGTTCACGCACAACATCGTAGTAATGGCTTTTAAGGTAAATAATAATCACTTTGTTATCACTTTAACTGACATTGGTGCAGATGGCTTTCATCATTGTAGCAGGAATCTGCGCATGTCTCTACTTCCTGTTCCTGTGCTTCATGGTGTTCCAAGTGTTTAGAAACATCAGTGGGAAAAGATCATCCTTACCTGCTATGACAAAGGCTCGTCGACTGCACTATGAGGTAATGTGTAACCTAGATAATGTTAGCATTTTATGATTGTTGAGAGTTTGGACAACCCAAAAGAATTTTCTACAAGCAAATTTAGAAATTTGCTAAAAGGTAGTTTATGGTTGTAAACAGACAGTTTTTCTTGAATATTTTTTTCCCCTATTGTGTAGGGCCTCATCTTCCGCTTCAAGTTCCTGATGTTGGTCACGCTAGCATGTGCTGCGATGACTGTCATCTTCTTCATCATTAGCCAGGTATAGATTAGTTTGCTAAATCAGTTTCTACATATGTCATCGTAGATTTATTAATTCATATGGTTTTCATTTTGTGTTAACAGGTCAATGAGGGTCACTGGCACTGGGGTGGCTACACGGTTCAGGTTAACAGTGCTTTCTTCACCGGAATCTATGGCATGTGGAACCTCTATGTATTTGCCCTCATGTTTCTCTATGCACCATCTCACAAGCGTTATGGGGACGAGCAATCAAGCGGTGAGACAGTTGGACAGTAAAATTGTAAATCATTTGTGGGACACCTGCAACTCTAATGGCAAAGCTTCAAAGCAGACATCCTGCATATTATAGGACATTATGCAGCTACAAGCACCTGACCAGTCATCATGGAATGGACATTATGGACACTGATTACAATATTTAATTTGTTTTATTTTGTGAAATTAATATTTAACTTGCCTAGTCTACAGTAGCATCATCATTTGGAACAAACTCTATAGCCAGAGGTGACTATAGAGTCACTATAGAGTTTATCAGAGGTGTTCTTTTGATCAATAGCTTTTAAGTAAATTAAAGATGAATTTGAGGTTGGGGGACAGAATGTTGCTAGCCTGGGCCCGCCCATACTTCCAATTGATTAAGGTGGCTTCAGGTTCCGTCGCTACACACACATCATCGGAATGAGTGGTCTGATTGGTTGTAGATTCATCCAGTAGTATTCAGAGGCATTTGATGGATGCAGGTTAAGCGTAGTAAGGTAGCTTGGCCAGACTAAGCTCCTATGAGCTTTACAGTCACGGAAGCCAGGCTAGAATGTTGCATATAGAGAGCATTGTATTGTTAGCAATAGGATTATTTACAGACAAACTGAGAGTATATTTTGAGACCCACCCAAAACATTTGAAACATTTTTTTTTTTTGAGCTGTATCGAATTCAGAGGTTGTCTAAATCGATCATGATAAAAAGAGGTCTCAAAGTCAGACGATGTTGTTTCATATCTGAAACACAAGGAATCACCTGCAGTACTGTAAAGCCATTCACTTAGCACCATGTTACACTGTCTCCTTGTGTTAAGTTTGTTTTTTAAGACAAGCACATCTTGATGCCAGGAAAGGGCGGGGCTTGCTTTTTTTTTTTTTTTACTTTTGGGGAAATGGGCCTCTTTGGCGGCAGTCGCTGTCTCTAATCTAGGCCAGGCTTCCTACATGGGCTGGTCTAATGAAAACCATCAATATATTGATGTCATGCTTAAAACTTAGTTTTCTGTCTCTGAAGGGTGTTTATTGTCATGTTAGATTAGGCATTCCAGACATTACTTCAGTGTTTCAGGCTTACATTTTTATTCAAGTATATGATGCCAAGAAGTAACAAATGTCAGTCACAGTTCTTCTGTCAATTTTGTTGACAACGTGAACAAATTAGTAGTAAATTGTTTAAATTGTCAGTGGTTATATCTTTCCTGAACTCTTTTGTTATTATAATTTTAGTAAGTGTAAAGGAGCTGAAAATCAGTTTGACTTTACAGTAATATTCTGAAATCTTTACTTTTATTTATAAATATGTATATTAATTACATGCCAAGAATGCATTCAATTGATTTGAAAATTGCTGCATAAACCTTTATAATGTTGCACAAATATTTCTCTTATTCCAAATTAGCCTGTTAGAATGTTTAGGATTATATGACATTGAATACAAAAGTAATGGCTACACAGCAATTAAAAATATATTAAAATAAAAATTGTAAAATTATAAAATATATTTTTACATTTTGTTTTCAGTGCGTTTGTTTGATCTAATAAATGCGATCTTAGAGACTTTAAAACATTGAAAATCTTACTGCTCGCAATCTTTAAAAAAAAAAATTAATAGCTGGTAATGGTGGAATAGGTTCAAATGATTATAACAAGGTACTTTCTTACTTTTAGGAATCCCCCCAACTTCTCTCCTGTGTTGAAATAGGCGCTAGAGGCAGATTTTCGTGTCTCTAATCTAGGCCAGGCTTTCTTCTTGGGCTGATCTAATGAAAACCATCAATATGATGTCGTACTTAAAGGGATAGTTCACCCAAAAATGAAAATTAGATGTTTATTTGCTTACCCCCAGGGCATCCAACATGTAGGTGACTTTGTTTCCTCAGCAGAACACAAACGAAGATTTTTAACTTTAACCGTGGCGGTCTGGTAGTCATTT
>JAUMHQ010000045.1:4464612-4488894 GCA_032361165.1 Enteromius paludinosus | reverse complement strand
CACCTACATCTTGGATGCCCTGGGGGTAAGCAAATAAACATCAAATTTTCATTTTTGGGTGAACTATCCCTTTAAATCTTTCTGTTCCAAAATGGTGTTTATTGTTATTACATGTATACACTGGGGTTATTTGTTCTTGACCTGATTGCAAACATGATGGATTTTAATTTAGTATTAAATAAAAATTACAGTTCATCACACATGGTTTTCCATGTTTGTTGAGGCCAGTGCTGCAAAAATTGTTGTTTCTACACTTTTAGGATTATTGATCTGTCACTAATGCATATTCCTTTGTTCTTTTTTCCATATAGCTGATCAAGCTGGAAACAGTGGTGAAGACATACAGTTGACCACCACCATCACACATGTGGATGGGCCTACAGAGATCTACAAAATGACTGGCAAAGAAGCTCAAGAGTAACCATCACCTTAATTCAGGGTCTGACAAGAGTCTCAAAAGTTCAAACAATGTGCTTTTGCGTGTCCTGTGTGGTCCCTGTCAATTTCAAACACAGCAACACACATATTAAGCCCCTTTTTTTCCACTTATTGACTTTCCATTCCGTTGAGGTTCAGTCTAAAACATCTGCTTATGCTGAGCTGTAGAAAAACGGAGTTGCACACCATCTTGTGGGTGAAATTATGAAGTGTATCTCATACTGTGGATAGGCAAAGTCAGTGGTGTTTGCAAGGACCAATACATTGGAGAGAAAGGGAAACAAGGTCTTTTTTAAATATGCAGCAACTGTTTGTTGTATGTATTCTTCAGCTGGTCACGTTTTCCCTTTGATTTTGTAATTCTAAAACAAGGAAGAAAAACTGTCAAGATGTGGATGTAAAGTGACATGCAGATAGATTGATGTCCTTGTGTTCAGAATGGCAAACACTATATTCATTATGTTACAATGTAGAGATATATTTTTTATAAAATGCTTATTTTCACCTTTTTGAAAGCATTAGTGACTGTATTGTATCATTGTGTTGGACAAAAAACAAATCTTGAGATTTGTGATTAAATCACAAGGATGTTTAGGTTTTTGTTTTTTTCGTGCTTTTTATGCTAATTTAAATAATAAAAACATTTTAGAATTGTTTGGTTAAAGGGACTTTGCTTAATAAAACACTGGTGAACAGAACAATGTGCTGCAGTATAAAAATAAGTGTCAGAACTACATTTGATATATATAAATAAATAACTGCTTTTATGTTAGTAACATGAAGAATCACTTCTGGCCTTGGTGTACAGTCTTGAATAGTTGACTCAGTGGTACCCAAACACAGTTATTTTACAAAGAATTAGGCAGCAAACCCTAAACTGCACCACTTAATAGTTTAGTATGCTGCCATCATCTTACTGCTGCCCATCTCTGCAACACAGCAGCCTTTCAGTTTGTCTCATCTTCAACAATCTCCTGCTGTATTCTTCAACCAGGTGCAGACTAGTGCTCCACTGATGTAATAACAGAGACAGACAAGCATATACACATCTACCATACAGCAACAGTTATTTGTTGGGTGCCATTGAGTCAGCAATTCAAGATTGTACATTAAGGCAAAAGCTTCAGAAGTGGCCATGAACTATGAATCTTTGACATATGAGTTACCAGCAGGTCATTAATACAAAACTAGAAAAAGGGTTATTTTTATAGCATGCCTAATCCAATTTAGGCCTATTTTATGGTATACCTAAAACATGATTGTGGGTATTCACTTTTATTGAAACCTCAAACTTGGCCCATTTTCTCAATACAATGTTTATGCTATTGCTATCCAAGATCTAAGGCCTATTCAAATGAGGGTAATTATCCTACAGTCCCATACACCTTGTTTACAGCCTTTGTAAACAATGAGTTAAAATCATAGGTAAAACAGAAAATATAATGATATTAAACAAGGACCACTGGTTTAAAGACTGACTTTATATAAAGTATATAAAGTAAATAAAAACAAATATATTTGAGGAAATGTACAATCTGAGGACAAGTGGACTGATGCCATCAGTTTGCTGTTTTCAAAATAGCAATGTAGCAATGGCAGAATTAATGTAACGTACATATAATACTTTTAATTGCGCCACTGTAGTAATGTAAAGAGACGGCAATCATCACAATGATAAATAAAATAAAACAACATGGTCAATAAACCAACATTCCTTGCCATATTGCAAAGGCGAAGGATATATTGTTCCCAGAATCACAGAAAGAGGGCGCGCGAATTGAGGAGAACTCGGAGGAAAACAATCAGCGGCGTCTCTCCGCAGTTCGAAGGCTTCGAAAGGTCGAGGCTGACGTCATGTTGTGCGTCGATTGTGATTGGTCCAGCGTAGGTGGAAGTGTTACAAACGGTGTCATTCACAAAGTAACAAGAATACATTACAATAGTGATAGAAGAATGCAATTAACTTTAAAATAATATTTAGATTATTTTCCAGGCAATTTTACCAGCGGACCTTTTGAAGTTCACGTAAAACCAGTTTTGGGGCGTACTTTCCGTTTCTTCACTGATTTATCAGCAGATCAGACTTGAGAGGTTGATTTAAAGGTAAGACTCTTCTGTCGACGGCGAATGAGTTTTACGGTTTTAATTCATTTGTGTTTCGTAGATAACGCAAGATATTGAAACTCTTCTGCTTCTTTTTGTGGCCTAGGTACATTTGTGTGTCGAAACGAGAAAGTTGTCGCCTTGTAATCCTTTTAAGTTTATATGAAGTTGTGAAGCGGATAACAAACTTTCACGATTCAACTGTTTGGTCAATGTGACGAAATATTAAACTGTAAATCAGTAGGTGGCTATTATTCTAACTCATGAACTACAACATTGAAGTGTAAACGACAGCCTATTCTTCACCGTTTGGAATGCGAGGGAAATTCCTGTATTTAAATCATTGTTATTAGGCCAAAATGACTTTGGTACGGTTGTTTAAGATGAAAAGTCTTGCTCAATTTCCGCGAGACTGGCTCAGATTAAACTACAAGTAGAGACAAGAAGATTGAATTTCCTATATGTAGTCAGTGATACTATAGGGGATGTACTGCAAAATATATTTTAGCTATAAAACGCAGAGTCCAGACTATATAATGCTTTAAACCCCTAGTTATGCCCCTCTGAAGGGGTTTGCATGCATGACTACACTGTTAATGATCCGCACTCATTAGTTTGCATGTGAGCCCATTGAGGAGCCCTTCATTTCTCTTTCCTCAAACTCTGTTCAAGGTCCGTCATCCAAAGTATTTGTTTTATGGGGAACAAAACCTTGTTATGCTACCTGCCTGGTATAGGCACATCTATGTTGTCTTCATGGGTAGGAGAGCGTCTTCTTGAATCTAGTCTGATCTCATTGAAAAGCTGACACATGGCCCTGGGAATGACCCTTATCTCCCACTCATACATGTAACACAGTTAAAAAAAATATATATATATTTGTTAAATATTTTACCCAAACCTGAAATAATTTTTCCTTCCTGCCATCTTGTCTGTGTCTGCCAATCTCCAAAATTGACAAAAAAAAAAAGAAAGAGGGAAAACAACATCAATAGAAACTAGATGACCCAAGTGTGCGAATTCTTTTGGAGCCATAGAATGGAATGCACCATTAACATCCAACTTGAAATGATATATATCCTAGATCATTAATAGCATTCTTGTCATAGATTCTCTTTGGATTTCTCTTTCATAACTGCACAGGCCTGAAAACAAAAAACACTATTGTTTAGATAGGAAATTTCTAAAAAAAAAAGAAAAGAATCATGATTAAATTCAACATTTATGTTTATTGACATGGTCGCCATAAAGGATTATATTATAGAAAAGTATAAAGTCATCATTTCAAGTCAACTTTAATAGTAGATAATAATTTGGGTGAATTCTTAAGAAAAAAAAGCTTCCTTTTGAGATAGTGGTGTCTAAACGGTAGACCTTTCTGAATCATCGCTCATAAATCACCAACATTGGGTTAATACAATTATGTTAAGCCATATGCATGACCCAAATAGTGAAACTTTTCTAAAATGACAAAAGCAGAAGTTTACTGCTCCCCTTAAACCTACCAGCTTTCAAAAGTTTGGCTTCAGTATAACCTTGTAGACTTTAAAACCCGTAAACACTGCTGTTTTCCTGTTACTCAAGGAAATTTAAAAGTACTGCTTTCTCTGAAAGCTGTGCAGCTTCAGCTTCTTTTTCTTCTGTTTATTTTTGGTTATGGTGCTCAGTTTATTCATTCTTACTACTGAATTGGACTGTAAGATGCTGAAATACCAATGGCTGTCCTCACATGGGATTGTAACATTTAGCCAATGTTCGTAATTCATGCAATAGCCTTTCTCGAATTTGATTGTGAAACTAAGTGTTGCACCATTTTACTTTCCTCAGAAACCACATTATGATTTATTGCACCAAGCTCCACAATATGTCACCGCCACTCTTACCATGACCAAGTAGTTAGCACAAACACCCTGGCCTATCCATAGGCAATGTAGGTTTGAATTAAATTTTTGTCAAAAACCACCTTCTTGTTCCTCTGCTTTCACAGAAAAATGTCTTTGCCAAGATCAGCCTCACGTCTCTTTTATCCCCTCATATCATTAGACACAGATTTAAAGAGCTGCCGCATGACTTCAAAACTGCACTAAATCAAAAGAAGATTAAAGTTGTGCAATAATAGAATTACAAGTTCATGTGTGATTTTAGCCAGTGGTTTCCTAGCTCTCATGTAAAATGTGAAAACGGTTATCCAAGCATTTATAATGTATTTTCCCTGACCTGCTTGGTTATACTTGGTAAATATGTAAATACAGTAAATATGTATGTAAAAAAGTTTCTGAGAATTTGAGGACTTTACCTTATTTCTGCCAGTCATTCATCTCCAATCCCAGTCTGATGAATAGATTTATTGTATCACCCTTGTCAAAATCATCATGTGCTTCTAATGTTAGGCGTGTTTGTGTCAACCTCAAATAAATTCGATAACAGTTCAAATTAGTCCCTGAGTAACAAACCGATAATAAAATCTGTCAAATCTTTTGAGCAAGGCTTATTCTATACCTCTTTAATGTCAACTGTGACCTGTAGCGTGACATTGTATGTCATCTAAAACTATTTTAGTTTTTTTGTTACTGTTAATTTGTTAGGTGTTTTATTAGTATTACAGTATTTTTATATAATTATTATTAAGTAGTGCTTTATTGATTTAATGATTTATTCTCTATTATATAATGTATTTATATATTTTATGTAATGGTGTATAAATTCTTTAAGGAACAGTAATGTTAGCATTATTTTAAGTTGTCCTTCTTTGCTACATTTTATTTATGCATATGAGTACTGAGTAATAATAGCATGTACTATATGTATGTACTGCATGGTTAGCATGATTGTTTGGTTGCATGTAATTATGCATAATATATTGTTATTACAATAGTGTGTACATGTAATGTAGGACAAGGCACCTTAAAATAAACGATTGCCTAATAACAATAACTATTAAGTAATTATTTTTAACTGTAATTATCAGTAATTACTAACAGTGTTTTTTTTTAATATATAGAACATTGTAATATCTGTAATGTTAATGAAAGCCTTAGATTATGTCAGTTACGACTAGGCTCTAACTAAAAATGCTAAGATGCCATCTACTGGTAATATGTTTCTGGTAGTGGTTTTTATGCTTTAATTCTAGCTTGTGGCCCTGCACTTCCGTTTATTTCCAAAAGGTGGTGTACATGGCTCACTCTTGATTCTGCACTGCTAGTTTTGTGGATGAAATCCAATAAGGCAATAGGTGAGAAAAAAACATTTGTCCCTTTTGATGCAATTTTGGTTGGGGTCAGACCCATGGCGAGACACAGTATACACATTTATTAACACTGACAGATGGTCAAAATGATATGTCCCCTTTTTAACTTGCCTAAGACCAGTTGGACAAAGTTTACATTTCCTTGCTGTGTGACACATTAAGAGTGATTAATGGAGTAACTCTTTGGTATTCTATCTGTTCATTAACTATAGCTGTTAGAAACTAGTCCAAAATCACTTTAGAAGTCTTTTTCTCACAAATCAGTAGGGCATGACATTACCATAAATGGAGACCTTGAAACAGATGTGTCAGAGATCATGGTTTTGTTACTTTATAACCTGGCTATATCCTTTTTGATGTGCTGCTTTATTCGGTAGTGGCATCATTTATCTTTTTATAATAGCATGAAAATGTTGTCACTGCATTTGTTGCATTAAAAGAATTTAACAGCAGATTACGATGGTTGTATATTTCACAATAGTTTGTAGGAGTTCTAAGAAGGTGCTGACACTTAGGCGTGTCTCTCCTTTCTAGGAATGGGAATCATAAAGAACTTAATGTTTCTGCTTTCAAATTCCTCTTTATGATTATGGTTCTTTAATGATTTCATTAATTGTAAAGAAATGCTATTCCAATTTTATTGGATAAATATTTTTCTTATAAATGTACATGCACACACACACAATAATGCTCATTCTGCATGATCACTTTATCCTTATAGTTTTGCGATGCAAAATTTAGTTGTTAATTTATAGTGAGAATCGGACCTTAAAAAAGTGAGACCATATTGTCCTTAATTCAACATTGAACATCTATATTTACATTTCATTAGTTCACACTTCCTCTGCAATTAATAAAATGCTTGTTTGGCGACTGTCCGGGGAACAGGCAGGGAACCCTGGCAGACCCGGAGCCCTAGGGGAATCTACCCCTTGAAGGCGAGGGTTAAGTGATGCTCAGAGCCCTGTCGGGTCCCTGGTTGCCCCCCGGGAGGAAGAAACCAGTAGTGAAAAATAATGCAATTTGATTATTCAGTCATATATATAATAGAATATAATATATAACCATATATTATATGCTAAAATGACAAACCTTCCTTCAACTCTTTTTGTTTTTTTTGCTAATCTGGTCATTTTTAACTCAATGCAACAAGGGTATCATAAGTATTAAGTGTCAAGATAAGATAACTGTTTAAAAATGTTTTTAGGTTATCAACTTATGTTGTTATGCATTTTCCATGTGTTTTTTTTCTTCTAAAACATCATAAATGGCATTCAAAGATCATATTGTGCCAATATGCGTTTCCGCAGGGAATCAAACACACAGTTACCTAATTTGTACATAACTTCCGCTTCAGGATAGGAGTTTACCAAAATTAACTTCCTGTTGGGAAGGCAGAGAAAATGGGTTCTCCCTGAGAGCAAAGATGGGCAAGATTTGCGGAAATGACTCCCATAAGGCAACTGAATGAATGAAAGTCATTGATCCAGCAAGGTGTCTCATGCTGTAAACTGAGAAAGTGTTCATTGCAGTGAGCTGAGGTGGTTGAGACACTGTGTAATGAGGAAGCTGTGTGAGAAGTTCACTGTCAGAGGGAACAAAGGAGGGATTATGAGAAGTTTGGGAAGCTTCCTCAAAAACCTGAGGTTGGCTTTTGGGGGACTTGTGAAGGGAGTTTTTTGATAGAGGTTCTGTGTGGGAGAAGCTCATTTTCAGGGTTGCCGTAGGGCCCCAAAGTGTTTTGTCCTTCTTTTCTTGTTTAAGGAGAATGAAGTGTGCAGGTGGCATGAGGCTATACAAGTGCTCTCTATATTCAGACAACCAACTCACTTTCTCTTGAGCCCCACAGCCCCAACTGGACTTAATGTTAGAAACGATCAACCAGGAACAAGGATGAAAAGATAGCCTGTTATTCACAAGAAAAGCATTTTGTTTGCTAGACAGACACTGAATAAGAATAAAAAAGGCTATTAAAGGTGATTATGATTTCATTAGTGCGCCATACTCCTCCATAGAGCTGCATATTAAACATTAAATATGCCAAGTTTCACCAAATGTGTCATGTCTTTTACAATGGCAAAAAAAATCTTTCTTTTGAATTGTACTTAAAGGCTCTATGCAAAAACAAACATACAATGTGAACAAGCTTCATATTCATCAGGTGACTCTAATGATTTAATTCTTTTCGTGATTTGGACAGAAATATTGCATCCATTGTAGTCTGATTCCTGAACGAATGATTCTTCAGAGTCAGTCTGAATCCTTCTGCACTGATTCCAGAAAAGAGCAGTTACTGAATCAACATCTGACTTGCACACAATCTGAAAGGCTTTCATTTTCATGTGAAGACATTGACAATAAGCAAGTGTTTAGGGGAACTCCTTTAGTTCAGTAGATAAAAGACATTGTGGGGCTTTTTGCCCTTTATCCCTCTAGCAAAATGCAAGAGAGCTTTTATTGTTAATTCAGCATAACAGATATAAACACATTTTCTTTATGGGTTTTCCAAAGATTACCCCTACTGTGTGCCAGTGGTTGTTTTCTTGCTTGTAATTCTTGTCAATGCTTTCATTTTCCCTTCACTCTGTGTAAAGGTACTTTCTCTGAAGTTTTTTTTCTTTGTGTTTTCTCCTCCCCCAGTCACATGCTCTGTGTGCATTTGTCCTAGACTTACTCCACTCACCTGTAACCAAAGTCACTGCACCCCCCCCCCTCTATCGGGACACGATAACCTTGTGATGCAACAGTATATCTGACATCAGATCAAAAGTTTTCATGTTCAAATGTTTCACCGTGATCAAATTAATGAATTAATTTGATATATTTATGTAACTTTGAATCAATTCTAAAGTACAAAGGACAGATACCTGACATTACCTTTTCCAAGTACTCTGTTTTGCCGGTTAGGTTAATTTCATTGTGGACTAAACAGTGTTCGCCTGGAACATTTTGTGTCATCGTGCTCTGAGCTCCTGTGGTTCAAAATAGCTTCCAGGAAATGCTTATGATTTTGTGACTATGCTGTGTCTCCTCTTCCACCAATCAGTGCGCAAATATCATACACAGTTCTTGGTTTTGTGGTTATATAGAAATAAGGAAAAATGTGCAGGTTTTAAAATGTTTTTGAATCAGCCAGTGCATTGTTTCTTCAAGATCGCTTTACTAATGCTAAGCTTGTGGTTAATGAGGGATCACTATTAGTATTACTTTATTATTTTCTTAGCCAAATGTCTTGTACAGTTCCATAAGATCTGGACTTTTCTTGGTTTAGTGGGTCCTGTAAATATTTGCCCACAAAGTTTCACAGTAATTTCATTGATGTGGTGGTGCACTTGAATGGTAATGTATTAAACAAACTCTGCAAGTTTTATTTATTTTTACTATTACAAAAAAAAAAAAAAGCCAGCAGGTAATTGCAATGTTTGTTTGTTGTTTCTAATACTAGCTTTATTTCAAGTAATTGCAAATTTACTTCTTTAAATTCCAGCCTCCAAATAGGGTTCCTAAACATCCACTTAGGACACTGTTTAAACCACACAGCGACATACTAAAAGCGCCTAGAAATCCTTCACAACTGCATAGCAACGCTTTAGTTTTGCAGCTTTTGCATATATAAACACCACTCAAATTTCCATAAAATGAAAACATCTACCTTTTAGTTTATAGCATTTTTGGGGGTGGAGTTTGTAATATGTGTCATTTGCGATGAACATGTTTTTGTGTTGAACAAACGTGTTTATGAGATCCTGTGACGCAGTGGTTTTCCCCATATTATGAGTGGCTGTATGCCCAAACCTGACACAATCTCCTGTAGGCTTTATTCCGTTTGTGAAAACCCTTGATACTCTGGAGCCGGTTGACCAATTTATCATATGGGTGTCATCATGTGCTGCTGACGGGTTCATGGAAAGGTTTTTGGATCCCATGATAACACATCGGTTCACGTGACATGCAGAAACTCTAGAGGCGTTCATGTGTGGAATTCTTTCCAGTTTGTGAAGGGAGGCTGGATTGGCAGGGTTTCTTTTAAACCAAAGCATGCATTGTTTGTATTGTATTGAAGAGTCATTCAAGGCTTTTTTATTCATTCAAGAGATTTTTTTTTGTTTCTAATGTATTATTATCAGATTGTTGCACAAAGGTTAATGTTAATGTACTCATTGCTATAGGTATATATATATGTACTTCAGTGTATATGGTTTATGCAAATACTTGCAAATCCAAATTGTATCCTGCATGTCAGACACTTTTGGTCTGTTTGTTTCTCATTTCAAGTCTTAACTTGTTTTGTTTGTTCTTAAGCTGATCTATCTTGCATAGTAGAAGACAATAGTGCATAGTTACTCTTCATTCCCATTTGTTCTCGTTCTTCATTAAAATATGTGACATTTCATGCTCACTGCACAATAATGCTTCAGATTATAATAATGCTTAAAATGTGCAGAAAATCCCATATGCATACACTGTAGGGGAGACCAGAGAAGGACTCCAGACTGTAAAAAAAACCTGATCTCCAATGCAACAGTACTTTAAACTAATACTGTTTAAATCTATTGGTGGTAGATGAGAAAAATGTATCTGTGTTCACATGTAGTTTAGTCAGATGAGTGTGAGGAAGCATTAAATATGTATTTAGAGTTCCTGCATGCTTCATTGAAAACAGCAAGATTTGTGAATGAATGACACTTATGAACCATAAAAATCTATCAAAATATTCACAAGCCAGTTGGAATCATAATCACTGTCAACAAATAGTTCAGAGCTGTTACTGAATTCACAACAGATTCTTTACTGAATCATATATGATTTCTTCCTTATTTTTTCTGTATTTAAATGAACTAGGAACTCTCGTTTGCAATTAAGCATGCACATTCAAATCAGTTATTTGTAGTAGTAATTCTTTCCGTTCAAATGTATTACACAAAAAGTATAATTGGTTATTGTTTAGAAAAGTGATGTTGAATCATTTTGTGGGAGTAAACTGACATTTGGATAACCTTTTGGAACCATTGTGAATGGCATAATGGCATAAATATGGTTTAAAAAAGTGAACTGTCTGTTATTTGCTCAAATCATTTGGCTACTAAATGTTTAATTGTAGGAGCCATTTAATGTCTAGTTATTTTTGCTATAGTGGAATCCTGGAATAGAGTAATATGTAAAGATATTCAAAAATCTTGGGAGGGGCAAACAACTACTTTGCCACCACCCAGAAAACCCTTGCAACTGCATACAGTAGCAACTCACAACAAAATAACATGGCAACTGCAAAGCAACACCCTGGCAACTAATTACAAGTGTCTACCCAGCATGGTGGTCCTATGTCTATTTGCAGTTTGTATTAATGAGTGCATCTATGCCCTCCCGTTATTTTAACTGTCTCTTAAACTTTCTTTCTTCGTTTATTTTCATTATAGGTATAAATGACAATTCGTGTGTTATTTACTCACCTTCATTTTTCTGCAAACCACAAAAAAAAAAAAAATCACGCCAGATTCAAAGTATCTTTTGTATTCAACTGAAGATGGAAAGTCATACAAGTTTGGATAGACACGGAAGGTGTGTACCTGAACATTTTGGGGTCATCTTTTTAAGGATATTTCTTTTTTTTCATAAACTCACAGCAAGTTATCTTTCTTTCATTCTACATTTGCTTTTTTCTTGTCTTGTTTTTCCTCATAGTCAAACCCCTCAACACAAAGACTTACCCTGTAAAAAGCCCAAACCCAGTCACTGCTGTGTGACGTTACTGTGCTTTCACTGTTATTGAGCCATCAGCATATAAACTAGGAGGAGCCAAGTGCAGACCTTTGGCCTCAAGATAGCGATATATAATCTGATGTACTCATACTGGAGCTGCTAGTGACAGGGGCTTCATAAAGACTGCTTTGTTTTAAAGCTGTAGACTAAACGCAGAGCTCTGCTGGGGTGAGTTTGTTGTTCGAAGTTGAATAGTTGTGCATTTCTCTGCAGCTGAGATGAATGGGGGAATTAAGAGGAGGGTGGCAGGCAGAGAACACAATTGGATGGGAGTTTTATTGCACCTCTGTTGCACCAGCATATCTGGCATTTTGCCCGTAGATGTAAACGCAACCTCCTGGTCACAGCTGCATCCTCTCTCTCACTCCCTTTTTTTTCTGTGCTATTCCCTCTTAAACTACAACAAAGAGCAAAAATACAATTCTTTCACTTTAGATTGTTCCCAGCCCTAGAATTGTTCCAGGGTTGCCAGATTTTCAGAATTACCTTTGTGCTGGTTCATCCCCTCACGACAAGGTTTATTTTCCAGGGGGTGAAACCTCGACACACAGCTCTTGGTTATTAGGCCGCAGGCATGCTGACGTACATGAGACATTATCTCTGAGAACTTCTGTTTGTTTAGGCCCCAGGCGTTGACTGATAATGGCCCATTATTGTAGCCCTGGCCCTGTGTTGTTCAGTGTGGATTGGCTCATTTTTGTTGACTTGTTCACATATTCCCATCTACTGGGAGCCACTACACAGTGGCTATTTTTGACTTGGTCATTAATACTGCAGGGTGCTTGACCAAGTGCATGCTATCACCACTGTTGGATGCAAATCAGATTACAGTTGTTAAATACTAAAGCAAAGTGGCCTCATTGTGCTCATTGCTTTGAATTGTTTAAGAGTAAGTGAGTAAAACTCCTAGTAAGAAGAGATACTTAATTTAATATGATGGCTTAAAATAAACTAGAAAAGCACAATATATCATACCAACAATATTAATTTGTTTATTTATTGATTTGTTAATATGGTATGTTTAGAAGTAAAAAAAAAAAAAAACCTTCTTTATCAGCTATTGGCCATAATTTAAAAATAGTTAAACTTATACTGGTCAGAATTGTACTTAAATGAAGGGAGGATTGTGTAGAATATCAATGTTTAGGCAATGTTTTATTTAACCGCACAAGACAGTGTCATTCTGTTCTACTAAATATTTATTAGATATGAGAGCTCATTCGTTTTTTGGAGTAGTTTTGTAGTGTAGTTTTAGTAGCCTAGCTCAGGGGTTCTCAAAGTCTAATTTAAATTATCATCAGTGTCAAAGGTCAGGACTGGTACAATTGGTTATTACAAAACGTGTTTTTGACATGGCATGCATAACACATAAAAACTATTAACAAAACAAAACAAATAAAGTATATAGGTAGTTGTAGTAGCCTTATTCATAGTAATGACATGATGGCTCAAAACTTAAGCAATTCTCAAAACAGCTCTTAAGCATGCTTTATTATGTTTTCTGACAGACACCAATGTTTCCCATAAACGTACAAATGTAAATGTAATCAAATAAGCGCTGCGCTCACAAATGCTGCTTATTACAGGAAAGACGAAATGAAAATAACATGAGCTTTTTCTTTTTAAAAATACATTCATACGATGTACTGTATGTACAAATCGAACGAAAATCAACGAAATATGAGCCTTTTTTGAAAATCAGTTTATGGCTGTTTTGAGATTTTGACTCAGTGTATGGAAAACACTGGGCATTGCTGTACATCAAATGGCCATAATCTAAGTGAAATAATAATAATAATGAATAAAAATACTGATATTATGTCAAATGTCATACGCTCAGTGGATGTTATGACAACAATGTCACTTCGCTTTTCCAAAAATAAATAAATAAAGGATTTGGTATGCGTTCATCAAAGCAGGCTATAATTAGTGCTCTTGAAATATGAAATGGAGGCGTGTCCGGATTGAATTGGCTTTGAGAATCACTGCTTTTGACACTTTTTACTAAAAAAATGTCTAGGCTGATGTTTTCCATAGAATAACTATTGGGCAATACATTTGTTCGTCAGAGCTGCATTTGACAGGAACATGTAAAGTGGTTTCAAGAGCTGTTTCTATAGAACTGGACCCTGGGGGGTTAACGGACCATTTTCTGTAGAAATAGCCTCTGACCTAGCAAATAATATTTCCATAAAGTCGTTAGAAAGAGAGAGATGGTTATCAGATATTAGACTTTTACACCTCTGAGCCTGTCAGTCATTCCCCATGAAATGACCATTATAGTGTAATAATCAGAATGGGAGTTCAAACAGCGTTTCAAATGAAAATATTATAATAATCCACAAGTGCACTAACACAGCAATAGTCTTGTAAAGCAAACAGCGGCATATTTAAAAGACACAAATCCTGCAATGTGATTTTAAAATCCCTCCCTTGTTGTCCGTTCATATGAAAATCCACCAATTAAACAAGCAATAAAACTCCAGCTTAATCATGGATTAGTTTGTTAAAAGTAAGCAACTTTTCTCTTCACAGGACATTGACTGGAGTCCTGTGGGTTACTTGTGTGTTATTGTGATGTTTTTATCAGTTCTCATTGCAGACTGCACCCGTTCAATACAGAGGATCTGTATGCGTGATGTAATGCTAGATTCTCCAGAATTGTTCAGATAAAGCACCATCTAATTAATATTCTTGATTACTCTTTTTGCATGTTGAAATCACCCCGCCTTCAGCTGATGCAAGTATAATAAATGTGCTGAGCAGTTCATGCTGAGTGAGAATGAGTTGCATTACGGCTGGTTGATCAGGGTGTGCTGTGACATCATGTGACTAGGCGAGTGGCAGGAACTAATGATTTCTGTTGAATGAACATGTCTAGGACCAGCAGTTGGTGACCTCAGGGCTTATAGGGTAACACTGAGACAGGAACCACCCCTACACACATACACATCCGTATACAGAACATAAGGTCATCAGCACATTTTTTTAAGGTGAGGCATAGACATAGCCTCTTATCTTTAAAGATTGTCTTACTATCTTTAAAAAAATCTGACATGGTCATAAAGTCAGGCAGTGTGTACTGTAAATGATGGCATCCAGCGTACTTTGTATGTTCTGTTGCTATATTTAGCCTAAATGTTGCGTTGTTTTATTTAAATGGAGTAATAAATTATTTAGGAATGTTCCTTCATGATTTCATGAATGAGAGAAATAGGAAATGGCCCAAGGATTTTTTTTCCAAATGTCTTTGATGTCATAAACAGAAAAACCACTGATGACTTTCTATTTCTCATTAAATTAAATCTGTTTCTTTGATATAACTTGCAGACAGAGTCTCCTGTTGTCTGTCTGTCAACTGAGGTCTGGATATTGTGGAAGAGCATTTAACTTGTGTCAAAAGTACTCTTATGTCACAATTCGGAAAAAATGTATTGGTTTCCACAAAAATCCTAAATAATAATAATAAATATTTGACCACATTAGCAAGATCATGTGGCCGTTTTTTTAATTTTATTTAATCAAATAAATGGAGCCTTGGTAAACAAAAGAGGCTTCTTTCAAAAACAATTTCTTTTAAAATTTAACAACATTGTAATATGTGCATGTTAATTTGCAAATACTTCTTTTTGAACCTGTCTTGAACAGCTTAAACTGGACAATTGCACTGCAAGTGTCTGTCTGTCGACTAGCATCTGGATAGAAGGGCACTTGTGATTATGTAACCTTTTCCCGTAGAGAGCACTGTAACACTGTCCCAGTTTTGTAAATGTTTGACATCATGCCACTGCCAAACTTCCTCAAGCCAGGTAAAGTAGGACATGCCCCATGTGAAAAAAAAAAAATGTGGTAACCTAACACATGACCAGAAAAAAAATGTTGCAATATTTCCTCTTCCTTTACCCATAAGTTGGTAAAATGATATTTTTGTCTCTTTTGTTACAGTATTGTTGAGTTGCAATAGAGGTTTACTGTCTGTGAGCTGTTCCAGTTAATAGAATGCGGGAACATGGAAATGATAATAAACCGTGTTGGGAAGGATACTTTGAAAATGTTATGTTACAGATTCCAGATGCAATTATTGAAATTGTTATAGTGTGGAACTATTTCAATTACTTTAATATATCAGAATCTATATTTAGAATATATTTCATATAATTTAACTGATTACTATTGGAATTGTTTCTGAAAAGTGTTTTCAACCGTTAATCTTTTGAAACATATAAACCAGGCACGGTTAACCTTTCAGTAGTACACTGGCATCTAAAGATGCTCCAGAAAAGAAAAAAAATCATATACATAAAACCAAACAGCAAATGAAACAGTTGTTAAATGACCCTTGCACCACAACCCGTCATAGTTTTTTGATATTTATAGTCGTATGAAAGCTGAATAAATGACAACGTGAGCAACTGAATCTTTAGTAATCTCAAGAAACGGTGAAAACACATCAACAATTCAAATGTGTGGCATGACTGATGCATATTAAACATTATTATGAATCCAATTGTGGATAAACTCAAGACACAACTTGCTTTTCACAGAACAAGCACTTGGTACAAACATTACTTCAGTTCCTGTGAAGGAATTAAGAATATTATGTCAGTAACTTTTGCACATAACCTTCCAGTTTATGTTCGTAAGGATATCAGGGGTGTGGAACCAGAGAGGCCACTATATATTGTGAATACTAAACATCCCATTTAACTGATAACAGTTCAGTCAAAAAGCTTTTGATTCTGTTTGTTCCGCAAGAGTGTTTATTTGACGATTAGAGGTCAGATTTGTCAATACAATGCCGTTATCCTCTGCCACTGTGTCAAATGTGTTCTGTTCTCTGATGCTGAGGAACTGGTGATGCACAGGTGATCCTATGTTGTTGTGGTGTGATTGTTTTATGATGCCTGTTGATCTATCATTGTTTTATGTGTTTTTTTGTTTTGTTCTTGCAGTTATATGGTTTCAAAAATGTCCTCTAAAATGGTGGGCTCAAACAACCTGGCGCATGCTCGGAGGATGGTACAGCAACTAAGAGTCGAGGCCAGTATTGAAAGGATAAAGGTACATTTTTTTTCCTTGCTTCTTTAAAAGATCTTTCTTTCCGGTGGTCCTCTTTATATGTGATTGTGTATTTTAAATTTATAACTAAATAAATAGCTAATCGTACCTCCCAATCAAAAATGACTAACCTAAATATTGCTTTTAAATATCTTATATTATCTAGTAATTTATCTAGCTATATTATCAGCAAATCTTGGATTCAATCAGAGGTTATATATTTGATTTTGCTCATCTGAGCTTATGCTTCTCAGTTGTTGAGTGAATGATGTATAGACACGTTAAGGACATGCGAGTGTGATGTGGTAGTGATATGAAGTCTGCATGGTTTTGGAGGGAAATGGCAATGGTTATGCTACCATTTTAAAAAAAATTATTTTTATATACACTTTAAATTAATTAAATGACATTCATTCATTCATGTGAAAATATTTCAGTTTTAAATAAATGCTGATCCTTATAAACGTATCACAAATTACATAAGAACCCAAGCAGCACAACTGTTTTTTCCTTTTAAAAGTTTATTCTCTGGTAATACAGATAGTTCTGTAATAATTTCCACACCTTCAAAGTTCCAAACCATGAATTTCTTTTGTCTGCTGAATGCAAAACAAGGTATTTTTAAGAATATGTGTAACCAAACAACCTCTGGTCCCCACCGACTTTCATAGTGGGTTTTTTTTCTACACTATTGACATCAGTGGGGACTCTTCAAGTAATATTCTTTTAAGTTCAGTAGAAGAAAGAAAGTCAGATTTGAAACAACTTGAGGTGAGTAAATGATGACAGAATTTTCATTTTCCTGTGAACAGCATTTACAAATAATTTCTGAAGCATGGCTGTGGAAAATTCCGTTTTGTTATCCCAGCAATACTATTACATATTTTTAAATAGCCTGTTTCATTTCAATTGCAATATATTTACATTATTTTAAATAATTGCAAACAATGAACTTTTAAAAAACCTTAATGTCTCCAAACTTTTGAACAGTAATGCATATTCTTGTTTTGAAATAAAAAAAAAACCTGTAAGGTATTGTTTCTTTAAAAAAAAAAAAAAATTCATGCATTACAGGGTTAAACAAATAATAAAAAAAACCATGCAAGAGCATTTTTCACATTCTGGCTTGTCTCGTCCAGGTATCCAAGGCCTCAGCTGACCTCATGCGTTACTGTGGAGAAAATGCCAAATACGACCCCCTGCTAATGGGAATCCCTGCCTCAGAAAACCCCTTCAAGGACAAAAAGCCCTGCACCATATTGTAGTGGAACAAGCATTATTCTTATTTAATTACTCTACCCAACTTTGCTCCTTAGTATAACTTGTGCCATATTTAGCTCTTACAGTATTTATTACTGTAAATAAACTCCAATCAGTACTAATTAATTGCCTTTTTGGTAATGATTAGAATTGAATCGCATCTCTACAACAAAACTTGTCTTCTGTTTGGTTGTTTGGGCCAAACTGAAATCATTCCATGAAATGATCCAATAAATCAAGCCGTTTAGATTTTTAAAACGGCCTCAAGTTCCTCTTTCCACCGAATGATGCATTTAGTTACACTTTTTGTTTGAAATAGGGAAGTAGCACCTCACATTATGATACAAGGAGCTTGCAACTACATTAACTGATTAAAGCTCACTTAACGTGTTATGTATTCCTCTAGCAATACACATGAATAATGTTATAGCAAAGGGACTGACTGAAATAAATGGAATTTAAAGATTTATATTTTGATTTGGATTATGAATCTAATGTGACTTTTGCAATCATCACTTTTTAAGTGGATGCTGGGTAATAAAACAATGCAGTAAATCTCACATCACACAAATACTGATTTGTTCTCAATGAAAGGCGGTACCACTATGTGCAAAACCATTAGAGACGAGTTTCTATTGTGGTTTGCCAGGAAAAGAGAAATACCATGCGTTTTCAAACCCTTGTGCCTTAGATTGTTCAAAGCAGTTCTTGCTTATTACAGATACATACAAAT
The DNA here is from genome assembly GCA_032361165.1 of Enteromius paludinosus. Taxonomy (NCBI): domain Eukaryota; kingdom Metazoa; phylum Chordata; class Actinopteri; order Cypriniformes; family Cyprinidae; genus Enteromius; species Enteromius paludinosus. The sequence continues at coordinate 4,470,292 of JAUMHQ010000045.1, read as the reverse complement.
GAAAAGATGACATGTTTTATCTGGTGACTGAGTACATTTTCTGTTCCGTTTAGATTTAAAGTGCCTTTTCCTTTTGATTTATATGCCGTTTTCCTTTGCCTGGGACTTTTGCAACACGAAGACCACTATGGATTGAATGGATTTTTCCCAAAAAGGGCTGTTGTGAATCATTCACACCTTTAATGGCCCAAGCATGCACATATTGATGCTGCAATGTCTGTATTATTGTACATCAGAGAAGTTAGGCAGTATTTGAAATTCACAACCAAATTCCTGTGACCTCAGTATCTCTGTGAAGAAACAAGTTCCCTTTTGTTTAGTTTTTTGGTGTTTCTTTCTAATTTCTGTATTTTTGCTAGCCTCCATAACATGTGCTATACATACTGTACCTTGAAAGAAAGATTTTATTAAAATTGTGAAATAGTAAAACTAAGTGCATCGCATATCATGTGTTCTTGCAAAATCTATGATCAAAGAGTTTGTGCTATATTAGCGAACTATTACATGACAATTTGTTATATGTAAAAACTGATTTTTATTTATTTTTTTTTTTTGTAAAAGTACAACTTGGACATTCTGCAAGATTTGTGTTTTACCAAAAAAATAAAGTCCTATGGGTTTGTAATATTACTCAAACTCAATTCCTGGAATTTAGCTCCAACTCACACCTGCTTGGAAATTTCTAAAGCGCCTGAAGACCTTGATTAGCTGGATCAGGTGTGTTTGATTAGGGTTGGAGCTAAACTGTGCCAAACTGTGGCCCTCCAGGAATTGAATTTGAGATAAATAGAAAATTAAATAGTTAAATAGAATAGAATGGTTTGAAGCCGAGCGAACCACTATTAAAAATGTATATACAGTATAAACAATAATTTTGTTAATGTATTTTTCCATTTAAAAAAAAAAAAAAATTATATATATGTTTTTTCTTTTCCTTTTTAGTTTATTCCGGTGATGGCAATGCTGCATAAATGTCTTTACTGCCATTTACGATCAATTCAATGCTTCCTTGCTGAATGAAAAATGTCAATAGTTGCAGCTTTTAAATGGTAGTGTAAATATATGTATATTATAATTAATTGTTTTAAAGAAAATTCTTCTAAGCCATTATAGATAGGACACAATTGTTATTAAAGGATAGTTAATGTGGTGTGAGCCATGTTACTCTGATCTCTAGGAGTGGTGCACTGTGATGTAAGTTATGACAAAGCAGCAGTTATGTCACCTGGTGCTTGTTGTACCAGCTGTCTAAAAATAATCTTTTTAAAGACGTCAGAAAACTGCCTACAGAGAGTAGTTGATACCCGCAAAATCCATAAATTATTCGAGTTGAAAGACCAGATGACTTTTGTTCAGGATTACATACGTTTCATTAACACAAACAGCTAAGCTAAATTTTAAGTAAACCCTAGCGGTCATGTTTTGCATTTAACTTGTCTTTGAGAGATGCTTTTCGTTACCAAGGTTTTTTTTTTTTTCTTGTTCACATGGCTGGACTACCTTGCAACAGCCTCACATCATTCAAACCTTGCTACATCATTCAAACCTTGCTTCATCACCTTAGCATAGGGGAAGTGGTGGGTTACACAACTGATTTACTGGCATATCCTGAAACCTGACCCGATGTGTGCCAGTCATGTTTCTGAAAACATTTAAAAATGTCTCTAGACACTTCTGTTCTTCGGCTGAACTTGTGTAATGTGTTGAATTGTTGTGACGCATTGACTTTTAACCTACATATTATTATCAGTTTGACGAAGATAGCACAATTAAGAGCAACTTGATTTACAACAGCAAGTTTGACACTGACGCAAGCAAGCGTACAGTGAACTGAACCTGAGCAATTCATTTCAGTTGAAAAAGGAATCTGATGAATAGATGCCACGGTCACGCTAACTAAAGCAGGACAAAAGGAAGGCTTGGATGGCTTTTGTTGGTCTGCAATAGGATGTCACGAAGGCCACCGAGTCCGGCATGACCCTGCTGATCCGAGGGGTGTATGGTGTTGTCAGGTCAATTCAACTAGTCCACTCTGCTTTTCCAGAAACTTCTAAAAGAGTAACCCGCATGACAGATGTTGCGTTCAAAAATACTTTTATTACAATGAAAATTAATTTCGCATTTGAATATAATAATAATATAAAAAGTTTTTACATAAATACTTTAAATTTAATATAAATAATTTAAAGACCACAATGAACAATTAACTTATGTAAAAAAAAACAAGAGTTTTTACAGGATATTGTGAATGCATAGTTTTCATCTCAGTAGTCTAGAAGCAAGTCCCTTTAAAAATTATTTATTTTCCAACATCAATAAGTACTAATAGCATGCTATTAAAAATGATGGCAAAATACAAAAAATAGGGCAGCCTCTTTGAAAAATAACATCTCTGATGTCGTGTTGCCTGAGAAATATTTCATCCTGTAATTAACTGAAGTGCTTTATGACACCCCCACCAATAAACTACCTCACATGATACTCAGGTGGTCACTTCCATTCACAATCAGCTTCCTGTGACGTCCTCAACAAGTCCCACAAACAAAGCCAAAAACTGCTGAATCATCTCAGATTGCAAAAGGATGCTCCTCCTCCTCCAGTTCATTCTGTAGGTTAGGCCCTAGTTCCGCCAGACTGGAATATCAGTCCTTTTTGTGACCACCTTTTTTAGCTTTTATTATTTTTACTAGATTTTTTAAATCCATGTTTTCCCCTTGTTTTAGCTGTCCTCATCGTTCTGGAAGGTTAATAATGGGCACCCATTGATCCATACAGCGACTCTCTTTGCAGAAGTGGTTCACTTTTCCCAAAGCTGGGTTCTTCCATGTGGATGCATGTGGAACCTGTGAACATCAGAAGAAGAGATGGGATTACATTCTATTTGTATTTGCTACCAAGTGTCCTTCTAAGCATTTAGAATTCTCAATTATATTTAGCCTTGTCTTTGGATGGCACCCATATGAATACAAATATGTTTTTTTTGTGGATTCTGACTACATTAACAAACAATACATTTACAATTTATAAATCCCTGCCAGGACCTATGGTCACTCTATGTGACTAGGACTGAAAGTGAAGTCAAACTTTTGAAGAGAACCACATTTTGAGAAGATGTAAATCTTACTAAAAGCATCCTATGGAGTATATAAAAAAATCGGAAATAATATAAGAATGATGAGCAAAATGAATGCAAATATGAGCCTGGAACATTAGGAAACTCCTATTTGCATAAGAATGAGTACAGAGCAGGATGTGCATGTGGGTGTCATGCATTGGCAGTTACACCTGGACATGCCCTGACAAGTTACTAAAAGAAGTGGTTCACGTGCAGGGTACTGGCCTATTTTGGCGTTTGCCTCCTATTTAGATTCTAATCCCAGGTAATTATTATTATTGACACTTACAGTCACCAGAATGCAGTGCAGATCCAACTGCTCGCTGCCGTGCATGCCGGCGCCCCCGAGTATGTGCGCGAGACGACGCGTGTTGTTGACGCGCAGGATGTTGATGTCATTCTCGCAGCAGAAAGCCTGAATGAGAGTGAAGTGAATCTGAAGCGCGACATCTTTAACATCATCGTCATCTGTGGCCAAGATGCACAGCACCACGTTATCAGGGTCCCTAAATAGAAGAATTGGGATTTTAGTTAGTTTCAGTGCACCTGTTGAAATGCAATTGAAAGCCAATAACACTGGAAGCCTGTAAACTTACACATTGAGTGACTTTGCAGCCTCGTAGACCCCAACTGTAATGCATCCCTGCGGTAATGCGGAGCGCAGGACCTCCTCCAGAGCTTTAATCACAGAATCCATCCTATAGAAACAAAATTGGAAGCAACAATTAAGCAATATAACACAAATAAAGTCAGGAGCATTGACCATTCTAAATGAATACAGCTCGTGCAGTTTTAAACTGCGGCGGTTAAAAACTATTAAGTTACAGTAATTTGAGCAATGGTCCCACTCACCGCTAGTTTACATGTTTGGGTGAGTAATTTGTTCGTATTATATAAGCAAATTAAACCTAAGCCAAACTTATTTTGCAAAACTTTAAAGTCAGCTTTAGACCGATAAAATTCGGCTGTTTAACAAGCACGTCACTGCATGGTCTAGTGAGACTCGAGTCTCGTGAGCTGAGCTTGTGCAGCTGACCGGTATATGTGTTTGGTAATGTCTTATTTCACGTTTCACGTTAAACAGAAATATATTCATTATATTAGAAAAAAATGCTATGCTACTTTGCTACTACGTTTTATGGCTTCGCACATGATTTACTTATTTGTAAAATTATCACAATAGTGTTATTTGCCAAATTGGCACATTTACCTTTCAATAGAGAAATCTCCATTAAGTTCTTCAAACGTCATGTTGCACCTTAAATCCAGCACGGTCTTGAATAACTTTCCTTTGAAAAACTAAAAGTAAATCCACCGGTGATCTCGTAGGTCTTCTTTCTCTGACTGTCAGCGGGTAAATCTGACGTTGAGAGGAGTTGCATTAGATTTAATTTCCCCGAGCGCTTTGACAGAGCAATATCTGCATAATAATCCTTATTGGACGCATGCAAATCAAGATAAGTAAAAAGCATTTTGATTGGCTGTCACTCTGTACTCACAAAAATCGGCCATTCTCATTCGTCCCATTCGTCAGTCATGTTGGGTGACGTTGTTTTTAACCTTGTTGGAAAACTTTGCAGTGACATGTCAGGAGAAAGGGAATCAGAGGATTTACCAATCAGATATTGGACGACAATAGTTATTTAACATGTGAAATAATACATAAACATTTTCTTTTCGCATGTTTTAGAAAATAAATAGTTAAAACTGCTGTACTAGCGAAATTATATTAGTGGGTCATTTCGGAGGTTTCTGTTGGTACAATTGCAAACAGTTTATATAATGTGTGACTCAATAACATGACGCATACTGCTGCTATCTGTGCTTAAATAAAACATCTTATTGGTAAAAAAAAGTTATTTTTTGTTTGTTTCCGGTCTTAGCATCTCTTCTAGCCACAAATAAAACTCTTTACTACAAGTTCTGTCTGCTGTGATCTTTAACCCAACAGTGACACCCTGAGGACACCCAGTGACACTGTCTCACCAAAGTCTCCTACCAAATCTTATTTAAAAAGACAAACCTGATATTTTGGGGGGGTTTGTACAGGACAATCAAGTACACAATACACTACGTCAGAATAAAGGCCAAATAATAAAGTGTGTCAGGACCAGACCAGTAGAACGCTCACAGAATTTTTGGAGGTACATTTATTTAAAAATAAATTATATTAATTCACAAAAAATTATATCAGCAATGGCTGAAATTTATAAAAGTAACATAAGAACATTAGCAATATTTCCTGGTGTTGTCTTTTAACCCTTAAAAGACTCAAGACCATAAAAATAACCAAAAACAATTAATTTATTGCTATTTATGAGGCACAAATAAAAATGATCTAACTCTTGAATAAATGTGACTTTAATTTTTTAATTTAGTATCTCCCAGAATATGCTTCCCCTTTTGGGGAGTAAAAAAAAACAGAAAAAAAACCCAAAACATTTATTCTGCCATAACATTTTATTCTCTCTTAACCTGCAGTATTCATTATAAAATTATGTTAATAAGCATAATGCATATTTATGAATATATTGGCCTGCTTTATCTTATTTTATATGCAAATGC